>PVKE010022420.1:0-25591 GCA_004027555.1 Craseonycteris thonglongyai | reverse complement strand
GAAGTGATAAGTTTTCGATTTTTTCGGTTTACTACTCATGTTCATGGGTATACTAGAATGCAAAGAAATATGACAATTTAAAGAATAAATATTGAATTAAATATTTTCCTAGAAAATTCAAAAACTCATGAACTGCGGCAATTATCTCCATTACATTGAGAGAAATAATAACAATACTGCATATTACGATCGGGGACAATACAAGTATATTAAAATCTAATATAGATATATTCAAATTTACAAGAAGTATGTTAAAGTTACAATATATTTATTACGGTTTACAATACTGACTTCTTAATTTAAATAGAATTATTGTTATTCCTAATATATTTGTAATACTGTCCCTTATTTTTCTCTCAGTGTAATGACCGCAGTTTAAAGATCTGTTGCCGAGAATGCTCACTTATCAAGTAAATAGGTAGGTAAGAAAAGCAATTTAATTTAAAACAAAGAAAAGGTACTTACATTTTAAACAGAAGAAAAATTGAAACTCAACGTGGTCACCGAGGATAAATAATATGGATTGATAATAATACTGTTAATACAAAAGAAAAGAAGCTACCGTATGACACTACCAAATATTCAAGCTAACTGACTGTGTTCTTCGATGAGTTGAGTCGTAACTGTTGCGTTCACGTGTTGCGTCCAGTGACAAGTGGAACACATAAGTCAAAATGTATTGTCTGGGTGGGCGGAGATCACGGTGTCAGGCTGTCAGAATTCTAGGAATTTATGACCTTGGCAAATTCACAGAATGCATTAAACTATTGCTACAAAGTTTTGTCTTCTACAATCGCTTCAAAGTCCATGGTACACGGAATTCCACCCCAGACATTGCAAGCGATCGACAATCGACCAAAACTGGCCTCGCGATCGCGATCGACCAGTCGACCGCGATCAACTTGTTGGCCACCCCTGATCTATAACATAGAGTGGTTAAATAGGAGAATGTCTAGTTCTCTGAAGAAAATGCAGAAATATTTAGGAGTCAAGTGTCACAAAGTCTGCAATTTTCTTTTAAATTATTCAGAAAAAATTACATGTATATGTATATACATATATGTTCATATACATACACATATATGAGAGAGATAAAGCAAATGTGGCAAAATGTTAATTAAAAATTAGTGAATCTAGGCCAAGAGTATAGTAGTATTTATCTCACTATTCTTTGTAGGCTTAAAATTTTTCAAAATAAAAAGTTGAAAAAAATATTTATCTCCCATTCACACTTTCTCAGGATGCTATTGGAGGTTATTCTCCACCAAAATGAGGAAATAAACCAATAATGGAGAAAACATGAGAAATAATTTCTCTAAGCAGTAGAGAAATAGAGAATCCCCAGGATAACGGTGAAAAGTAAGCCCAGAATGACAGCTACAAGGACACACACAAAAAATGAAATTTATTTATAAAAAACTGTGTAATTATTCTTACACGTTTAAACTTTAAACTTCAGTCACCTTCAAAGTACTCCCTGTTTGATGCAATACACCTACCGAGACACTTTTCCCACTGCTCTGAATAGTTTTGAACTTGTCGATTTGGATGCCTTTTCATGCTTTTGCCATTTTTGTTTTTGTTTTTTTCCACCTCATCCACAAAATGTTTCCCTTTGAAGACTTTTTTCATCCAGGAAAACAAAACAAAAAAAAGTTGCTCAGGGGAAGCAGAAATGGCTCAGCAGGTTAAGCACTTGCTTTGCAGCCCTGGGGACAGAGGATCGAATCCCAGCCCCAGCCCGTGCAGCCCCATATGCTGAAATGGGGTGTGCTTCCCATGCGGGAGGCCCCCAGTTCAGTTCTTGCTTCCCATGTGAGAGGCCCCTGGTTTGCCCCCAGCTTGAGGTGGCATGCCTCCCATGTGGGAGGCCCCTGGCCCGGTTCCTGCCCTGCGTGCCACATTGCCCCCCCACCCCCGCGCCCCCATCCACCTGTGTGGAATGAAACTACATTGAAAACTGGTGATGTACAACTATGGAGACTGCTCTGGGCCCTCCTCCTTTTCTCTGTCTCTGTCAAATACAATACAATAAATCTTTTTTTAAAAAGTTGATCAGGGTGAGATTGGGTGAATAGGAAGGGCAGGGCATAGGGGTCATGTTGTTCTTGGTGAGGGCAGGTGCATTAACCAGTGCATTAACCAACTCAAAAAGTTTCTGCTACAAATTATGAAGTAACCTTCTCAAAACTTTCAGATAAAAACTGTGGTTGACTGTTTGACCAGGAGGAACAAATTCCGAGTGCACAATCCTTCTCACCTCATATGTACCAGATAAAGAAGGCAAACAATTTAGGTTAAAGCCAGTCAGAAGAGTCTGAGAGAGCTTTTACAGAAGATAAAAATTAGGGGAAGCCGGGATGGCTCAGTGGGTTGGGCACTCACTTTGCAGTGCCGGGGACTGAGGATCGAATCCCGGCCCCGGCCCGTGCAGAACCATATGCTGAATTGGGAGCTCCCCTAGTTCAGTTCTCTCTCTGTCGCTGTATCTCTCTCTCTCTCTCTCCTCTGTCTAAATAAATAAATAATATATTTAAAAAAAAAATTTAATAGAATACTCGTAACAGATCATCTCAATATCATGAGAGATCCAGAAAACTGGTGAAGAGTGAGGTTAAAGGAGTGACAAGTACATAGAAAACTAAGCAAATGAAAATAAAGACCATATCAACTCTAAGGAAAGAGTAACTCAGGAAAGAAATCATGAGATATTATTAAACTAGATTCTGCATAGCATTTACATATTCATAATTATGTAAAGGCGGAATATTGACATAAGTTACAATATAACTCAACCGGATAGCTGGTTGCACCAATGGGAAAGGCAAAGATTGAACAGTGAGGGTAAGGAGAGAAAAGAGAGCCAATCCCCATATTCCACAATAGAACACCAATAGGTAATGTCCCAAAATAAAAAATTAAGACAGGAAAATAAATATGTTATTTGTAGACAAAAGGGTATAATCACAAATATATCAGCTAAAATAAATGAAAATGGGGAGGGGCTAAGGACTGCTGTTTTAATGTAACAAACTTTGTGGAACAATGGGACTTTTTAAATGATGTGCATAAATAACTGATGAAATTAAAAATGTAAAAAGTTAATCTCATAATATTTTTAAAGATTTATTTTATTGTTTTTGACAGAGACAGAGATAGAGAGAGACAGAGAGAAGGGGGAAGGCCCAGAACAGTCTCCATAGTTGTACGTCATCAGTTTTCAACATGGTTTCATTCCACACAGGTGGGCAAGGGCCATGAAGGGAAAGAACTGGGCTGGAGGCCTCCTGCATGGGAGGTACACGCCCTCAAGCCCGGGCCAAACCCAGGGTGGGGGAGGGGGGGGGAAGTGGGAACCAAACAGGGGGCCTCCCGCATGGGAAACACACCCCAGTTCAGCATATGGGTCTGCATGAGCCGGGGCCTAAATTCGATCCTTGGTCCCCCGAGGCTGCAAAGCAAGTGCTTAACCTGCTAAGCCATCCCTGCTTCCCCTATCTCATAATACTAAGTGAAGAAACCAAAGGTGAAGAACAGTGTATAAAGTATATACAACCTGTATAAAAAATTGGCAGAATGGAGCGAGAATATATGAGCATTTGTTTGAAAAATGTATAAAATCTCTGATAGTTAAGAAAATCAATAACTTTAAGTTTAAATTAATGTATCATCACTATTAAGAAATTAATAACACTGCTTGCCTCTGGTGAAGGGAAATGAATGCCTTCAAGACAAAGTTAGTTAGGAAAGACAATGTCACGATATATGCTTTTGTACGTTTAAAATTTTGAACCAAGTGGATTTATTACTTAATACTAGCAACTGAAGATTTTAAATAAGTTTAATAAAATGTTTCACTCAGTTAATTCTATGCCACTCTGATCCCTTATATCTGCAGGAACATTTAAGTAGACAACTGCCATGTCATTCATTTATTATTAATATGTGTAACTGACTCTGTTATCTCCTCAGTGAAGCTGGAAAAGTTATTATCTCTTCCAATTGTTTTAGATCTACCACTTCAACACCTCACAATGCTGTGTAAAGACTAGGTTTTTGCAGGTTGAGTGTTTCATAGGAATTCTAATGACCATCTGAGTTACAAAACTAGGAGACATGAACCATTTGTTTACTTCAACTATTATTCCCTAGGAACATTTAGAGGCCTCCAGGTAAAGCCATTTTTTGAACTCAAAAAACTTTGTGACGATGAATCAGTTCCCCCTTGTGATCTTATTGCAATAGAACAGCATTTAGAAAAAGCTGGAAAAAATAAGTGAACGGGGCTATATCAAACGTAAAAGCTCCTGAACAGCAAAGGAAACCATCCAACAAGTAAAGAGGCAACCAACCGAATGGGAGAAAGTATTTACAAATAATGCCTCTGATAAGGGACTAATATCTAAAATATATAAAGAACTCTTACAACTCAACAACAACAACAACAAATCCAATTGAAAAATGGGCAGAAGACCTGAACAGACATTTCTCCCATGAAGACATACAAACGGCCAACAGATTTATTAAAAAATGCTCAACTTCATTAATTAGTAGGGAAATGCAAATTAAAACCATAATGAGATACCATCTCACACCTGTTAGAATGGCTATAATCAACAAGACAAGGAATAACAAGTGTTGGAGAGGCTGTGGAGAAAAAGGAAACCTCACACACTACTGGTAGAAATGTACCTTTAAATTGGTACAATCACTATGGAAGGCAGTAGGGAAGTTCCTCAAAAAATTAGGAATAGAATTACCATATGACCCTGCAATCTCTCTTCAGAGTATCTGCCCAAAACACTATAAAACCTTAGTCCACAAGGATATATGTGCTTCAAACGTTCATCGAAGCACTGCTTATGGTGGCCAAGTCCTGGAAACAACCAAAGTGTCCTTTGATAGATGACTGGATAAAAAAATTGTGGTACCGGTACATTTACACAATGGAATATTACTCAGAGATAAGAAAATATAAAATACTGCCATTTGTGACAACATGGATGGACCATGAGATCATCATATTAAGCAAGATAAGCCAGACTGAAAACATCAAGAACCATATGATTTCACTCACATGTGAAATATAAAACTGAAAGTAACAAAGAAACAAAAACTCATGGACAGAGTCAACAGTTTAGTGGTTACCTGAGAGTAAGTGGGAAGGGGGTTGGGGAAGGAGAGAGGGGGCATCAAATATATGGTGATGGAAAGAGAACTGACTCTGGGTAGTGAGCTCATAATGCAATGCATAGATGATGCAATGTAGAATTGTACACCTGAAACCTATGTAATTTTTACCAACCAGTGTCACCCCAGTAAATTTAACAATTAACAAAAGAAAAAGAAAAAGAAAAAAAGCTAGAGCCATGATCCAGGTGTGTCAGCTGTCTTCTAAAGAGTCTCAAGGATAAGAACAATGTCTTCCTTGATGAAATATTACTTGGGGTTTTTTGTTTGTTTTTTTCCCCAAGTTCTAAAGATGTTATAAGGCATTATACTTTTTGTTACTTGGCAGAGAAGAAGAGCTGGAAAAATTTATTGGTTAAAACAGAAATTCCTAATCCTCTGGGAGTTATAACATCTTTTCTGGTTTTAAGGGCACAGTTTTAGATTGAAAATAATGAAGTACTCTCAAAAAATTAGCTGCTTCATGATTTGTTAGATCAGATGATGAACTAACTACCAATAGCTAAAAGTTTTCAACAAGAGTATCAGGCATTAATATGAGTATCTCATATTAAGTGGAAACTTGGAGTATAAAATTCCTAAGGTACATTCTAATAATAAAAACTCTACTAAATTCTTGGATTTTACAAATGGAATCAAAGGGAAATTAAACAACTTGCCTTGTCAGGGTCAGGAATACCACTAAATGCTGACACACAAAACACAAACAACCCAGCTATTTATCTTCTTGGTGCTAATCTACTGATATTACAACTTAAAAACTAATCAATACTTTTGATTCTCAACTTTACGTCAGCTTCCATAATATTAATGCAAGCTGACCATAGTTTAAAAATATATATATATATATACACACACACACACATATATATATATACTTTTCTGTTAATAGGCTTATATTTATTAAAGAAATTGAATCAATAAATTTTTAATTGTTATATTTATTGGGGTGACATTGATTGATAACAATTATATTGTTTCCAGGTGTACAATTCTAAATTACATTGTATAGACATCACATTATGTGCTCACCACCCTTAATCAGCTCTCTTTCCACCATCATATATTTGATTCCCCCTCTCTCCTTCCCCAACCCCCTTCCCACTTACCCTCAGGTAACCACTAAACTGTTGACTATGTCCATGAGTTTTTGTTTCTTTGTTACTTTCAGTTTTATATTCCACATATAAATGAAATCATACCCCTCAGCTCTCCCACACACCTCCCTACTTACCCTCAGGTAACCACTAAACTATTGACTGTGTCTGTGAGTTTTTGTTACTTTGTTACTTTAAGTTTTATAGTCCACCTATAAGTGAGGTCATATGTTTCTTGATTCTTTCGGTCTGACTTATTTTGCTTAATAAGATGTTTTCAAGGTCCATCCATGTTGTCACAAATTGCTGTATTTCATCTTTTCTTATTGCTGAGTAGTATTCCATTGTATAAATGTACTACAACTTCTTTATCTAGTCATCCATCAGAGGACACTTTGGTTGATTCCATGACTTGGCCACCGTGAATAGTGCTGCGATGGACACTGGGGTACATATATCTTTGCAGATTAAGGTTTTCAGGTTTTCTGGGTAGATACCCAGAAGAGGGATTGCTGGGTCATATGACAATTCCATTTCTAGTTTTTTGAGGAATCTCCATACTGCCTTCCATAGTGCTTGTACCAATTTACATTCCCACCAGGAGTATATGAGGGTTTGTTTTTTTCTCCATAGCCTCTCCAGCACTTGTTATTCCTTGTCTTGTTGATTATAGCCATTCTAACAGGTGTGAGGTGGTATCAAAGCTATACTTTTGATTCTCAACTTTAGTCAACTTCCACATTAATGCAAGGTGACCATAGTTAAAAAAAAAAAACCAAAACTAATCAAGCTTCTTCAACCTACTATTCCCCTTAACATGGCAGGTATATAAACAGACAACATATACCACGTGTAGCAACTTATTCACTGAAGGACAGATTTGTCTACAAAAATAAAAGGTAATTTTTAGAAACTTCAATAGTGAGTATACTATCATAGGAAATACTCTTAAATGAAACCTTACCTTTCCCGAAAAAGGTTCTCCAAAACTGAGACTGCTTTTCAAACTTAACTCCATGAATTCATTCAGAATTTTCAAATTTCGTGTTATTATTTCAAAAATGAAAATCATTTATACAAACTTATTTTCTCTGGGATGATCACTTGATAACTAGTACTGCCACATAATTTCACTTCTGTTGTCATGTGATAATAAACATTATTGTGATTCCATATGCAAAGGAGGGTGAGTATGACAAGCTGAAAGGATAGAATGACCCTAAGTCCCAAATAACATTATTGGAAGACCAAACCAACTGGGGCCACCAACCTTTAAGTAAGGCACTTTACATGCCTTGTTGTTGAACCCACTTTTCACTTGCTTCCTCAAATATCCTAAGACTAGATAGCTTTATGGTAGCTTGAATAAATAACAAATTAGTAAGAAAACATTATCACTTGAGCATACCTACTAAGATTGATCCATTGAATGCATAAGAACCTAGGCCCTATCAATCAGATTCATATTCCTTGAGCAAGTTCAATGTCCTTATGACACTATTTGTCAGTTTCCTATCTAATACCATCTTCACATGATCCAGTTGATTCAAGAAAAGTAGTAACTATGCACTTAAATGTAAAACTAATGAAACAAAAAACTAATTAAGTTATACTGTTAAAGTAGAAGAGGTGTTAGTTGCCTCAACAGTTAGAAATTTTGGGGGCCAGTAAGTCTTCCGGATTCATTCATTTCTTTATAATCTTATTGTTTTAAGAGTTTGGAAAGATACTTGATGTATATAGCTCCTATCATTATTAATCTTTAAGAACATGTTAGATAATGATATAACAACTTTTTGTTCAAAATTGTAAAATATTCCAATTAGAAATACTAAATTCAAATGTACTATTCCAATACGTTTTATTTTAATTTACTTCTTCAACCAAGACTATTAGGATATTATATATCAAAAGAAATTTTTTGAAGGAAAAAAATACTAGCCTAAGACCTGTTAAACCAGTCTGTGTAACAGGTAAAAAAAAAAAATTCCTAGTCACTGACTGAAAAGGAAATAGAATTTCACATACTGTTCTATACCTGAACCTGTTCACAACCCTTTAGAGAGGTCAATATCAGATCAGAGAGTTCTGAGGCTGGTTTCTTTCACAACGTCAGTTCTTTGACATAACCTAGTCTACCCAAGTTCACTAAGCCAATGCCAACATTTATGAACTCATGCCTGATATATTTCTATTCTGTATTGGTATTCTAAATTCAAAACTGCAATACAAGTAAACATAGGCAGCTTCATAAGTTAATACTTTGCCGTTGACATCTTTCATATGCCCACTTTACAATGTTAATTATTCTTGGATTCACAACAGTCCTTCTGCTATTAGAAATGAAAAAACTGAGGCAAGACAAGTAGGAAGTCTTGCTACTTTTTAACAACCAGGTATCCACCTGGACACTGCAGCTGCTGTCCTCTTCAATATTAGACCACAGTGCTTTCCTTAAAAGTGCCTGCCAAATAGGCAGCACAGAAATACTACTCATCAGACATCCAAGACATTCCCAACAAAGAACAGACAAATCAGAGATCTGACCCGGTAGGAAAAAGAAACCATGTAACCAAAGTAAGCATGTTTCTCAATCTACTCTGGGGCTGGGGGGAAAAAAATGAATGAATAGCAAGCAAGATTAAAGGGACCAACTTCGGAGACTAAGGATTGGGTGATTAAATTTATTCCACATATTGGGAAATTCCTGGAACACTACTTAAAGTAGAAATGGAATCAATCAGGAGGAAGTCCTAAGGTCTTTTGATTTCAGTCTTAAACCCCAAAACAAAAATATCTGAAATTAAAGTACTTCCCCTGAAGCCATATTCTTATATGCTTCTATAAAGCCCACAAGGTCTACGTGGAGTCCCTGGTATTTAGAGCTGATTCCAAGTGTCCACGAGTGTCCACTTTCCCATGTCCAAATCCAAAAATAATGTTGGTGCTGACCTGAGCAGGACCTTGACGCCCATTTCCCTCTGAAATCATTAGCCTCACATCACCTTCCGACGTCCCATCTCCAATATCTTCCCTTGATCAGTATGGCAAACGGAAAGGAGAGAGTAATAATAGGCACATATATTTACTAAGTCGCTTACAGAAAACATAATATAACAAAACCCTGGGAGCAAGGGGCATTCTCCTGATCCTGACTCCCACCACTGTACAAAGGCATAGCCAGAGCAACAGACGCCTCATTCTGCAAGAGTTAGAAGACTTCAACGCAACTGGACCCAACCTTCACCATCCCCTTCCCACGTGGGTTTTCTCCCTCTCTGGAGCGCAGGCAGCATGAGAAAGAGGTCAGAGGAAGGAATGTGACCACGCCGAGGCAGGAGCCGGAGGAGTGGAGGGGTGAGCTGCAGGCAGGCATCCCAGCCCCTTCCTAGAGGCCCTGGGCTGTGCGCCTCCCAGTTCTGGGGGCTGAGCTCCCACCCCCAGAGTCCCCAGGCCCCTCCACGTCTCCCCAGAGGGACACTCGAGGCCCAGGAGCTGCAGGGATGATGGTTTGGGCTGTCTGGCACTGGGACCCGACGGGATGGAGCCCCGGCCGCACGCGAGCGGAAGATGGGAGGCGCCTTCCTGCTGCCGCCAACCCTCCCCGGACCCCATCCTCCTCAGGACCCGGATCACAAGCTCTGGGGGGGGGGGTCCTCACCTCACCTCCCGGCGGCGACGTCCGCTGTCTGGGGGCCCTGGAGCCTCTGCGCGGGGATAGTTCTTGGCGGGGGTAAACGCCAGCAGCTCCGGCGATGGCTGACAGGGGAGCAGCACCAGGCCGGCCGGGAACACGGGGAAGGGGCGGGGCTTCACGGGAGCCGTCCCGCCCCCGCCCCGCCCCTGCCTCCCACCTCAGCGGGCAGGCCCCATGAGGTGACTACGTCCGGGGTTACTTCAGGCCGTTCACCTCCGACCCCGCTCCGGCCGCACCGCGGTCTGGCCCGCGCAGGGACTCGGAGAGGGCCCCCAAGGGCCGGCGACAGCCAATGGGAGGGCAGCATGGGCGGGGCGACGTGAGGCGATGCCTGTGGTCTGAGCTCTGCTCTGCCATTCGGGGCCCAGTGGCAAGAGGGCGGGCGGACGGGCCTGGCCAGTCGCCGCGCCCCCGCTCTGCCTTCGCCGCCAGCTCTGCCCAAGGCGGGTCCAGTGCTGGCCGGTTGGCTCCCCACTCCGGCCCACATGGGAGTTGGGAAGTGGCCCTGCCTGCATCTCCGATCAGATGCAGAAGCGCCAGAGCCTGCGTGTAGCGCGGGAAGGGAACCCAGAGCCAAGGCGGACTGAGCCTCAGGGCAGGTGGTGTGGAGGCCTCCTAAGGACATTTTCGTGTCAGTCCTAACACTGAAGAGATGGGTACTGCATCCGTGAACTGCCAGGATTGCACAGACTAGTTTCCAAGTTATTGCAGGCCAACTAACCCTTATTCTGGAACAGCATTAACCAGTCTCCCTTGGCTTTCAACTCGGACCCAAAAGCCCACGCGTCAAAGAGGCAGAGGGGAAGCCTCAGGAAAGGAAGCGAAGTGAGAAGGGCACCGTGCCAAAGGACATTAGTCTTTTCCGCCTGCCCTGAGCACGGAAAATAGCAGTCAATGCCTGACTTGGGTTGAAGCGTGCCTCCGGACTGTCACTGTGGTTATACCAAGCCTTTGAGAAGAAGCCAACCAACTTCTCTGGTTTGCCAGTTATTTCATAGCAAGATTAATGGTAACTGTGTTAAAAATTAGTAAGAACTTGTAGATGAAAAGGGGGCCACATACTAAATCTGACAAACTCAGAGGAGGCCAGTATGGCAGGCCCCACAAACTCAGAAACCAAAATTGACCACATAGGATGGTCTAAACATATAATAAAAATTCCTAACTAAACGCACGTCAGGTCATGGCAGGTAGTCAAATCCTTGTCCTGTAGCTTCCTTGACAATGATCAATCTTTACCTTCAGTGAGACTATCTATTGTCTTTTTGCATCTAAGATAACATACCCTTGGGCATGTCAGAGTAATCACTTTTCTCAAACCTCTCAGGGCACAACCCACTGCACCAGAACACAAGACCACAGAACCCCTCATTGTTGTCTTATTTCCTGAATACCATCTCCATGTGTTGTAAAATGTTAGTTATTACCTAGAATGTACCTCCAATGTAAAAGAAATGCCTCTCCAATTTACTTTTTATCCAACCCCAGAGATTTCCCCACTTTACTTTCTCCCATCCCCTTATTCTGCTACCAATGGATTTCATCATCTCCTTTGATTCTAATGTATAATATCTCTTCCTTTGATTCTAAGGTATAAAATAAGCTGCAAAACTGCCATTCTCCGAAACGTTTTCTTAATCCATTGAGATTTTGCTTCCTGGCAATGGTCATCAGTTTGACTCAAATAAACTTATTAAAGTTCTCTACAGATTTGGACGTTTATTACTTTGACATTTACTTGATGCAGTCAACAGGATTCCAAAGAAGCCCACCCAGGACCACCCTATGGACCTGGAGTCTGTGCTACATATAAGCAGGGGCCTATTGTGCCGCAATGGCTCCCTGCTTCACATTGGGTGAACTTGGATGAGCTATTATTAGAATTCCGGAATTCCCTGTTTTAAAGTATGAGGACCTGACTTTATCTGAGCTATTTTTTTTTTAACCCTCATCGCTTCTCAGCCTTTCAGCTAAGATCAAGTAGAAAAAATTCTCAAGGTGGCATTAAAGGTTAAAGGTTGAGATAACCCAGCTAAGGACTAGAGTTGAGTCTGAACTTGTTCAGCTCCAAAGGGGCATTTACTCTCTTCCAGCTCGAATTTTGAGTATTCTTAGGTGACTAAGAATCTATGTGGACCTATGTAATTTTTACTAACTAGTATCACCCCAATAAATTTAACAATAAAAAAATAATCTATGTGGAGTCGTTTGAGGGTACTACTCAAAACAAGCAGTGGCCCCATAGGGAATTCTAACACAACTGTAATTAAATACACATAATTGACTTGCTCAGGAATGCACACATAAAGGCTGGTTACCTAGTGCTCCGAGTCCTCACAGTTGTATTAGACAGCTGGAGAGAGAAACTGGGATACATAAGAGGGTTGAAGCAACTTGGGAGGTGACAACCCCTTGGAGCTCAACCTATAAGTAACACACATCAACCTACTACATAATATCACTAGAACTTTGTTCAGACTCTGCAGATCTCAAAAGAGAACTAAAAAATTAACATGGAAAATACTGCCTCCAAGGTTGACAAGCTATACCAGCCCTAAGCCTCATTAATGTTCCTACACATGGACAGTTCCTAGGGAGCCTTTACTTGTATTTACAGAAATGGAAAGATTTAACTAGAAGTGACATCAACTTAAGATGGAATTCTTTTGACATATTTTTTTGTGTGCACAATTAGAAAAAAACAGCTTTGGAGACTTACTTCAGTTGACAAATAGAAGCCTCTTCAATGGTACACAGAAAGACGTTCTTTCCAGAAGTTAGTAAGAAAATTTTAGAAACTATCTCTGAACTAAAGATTTCCAAAGCTGCTCAATGCCAACACCTCACTTTTCCCTCTTCTCCAACTGTCCTGCTGTATGTACCCTTTATTTTGCTGTCCAGACTTACCGGTACTCTTCTTTCCTCCTCCTCCTCCTTCTTCTCTCTCTCTCTCTCTCTTCTATACCTCTACTAACCTGGGGGACACTCAATAGAATACCAGACCAGGATAAACTAGGGGAAAAAACAAATTCTGGCAGCCCCAGCAACTGTATACAAACAAAACTAAGGAATCTAATAAAGATTCCCCCACTCTACAGGACCCTGATGAGTTTACAAGGGAATTTTAATTACTGTTAAAAACATATGATCCTGGCTCTCCTGACCTGTTCCAATTAACACACCTACTGGTTTCTGAGAGAAAAAACAACAACAAACAACAGAATCACTGCATAAGGTTTTCTAGGGAAACTCCAGTAGAGGAATTTGCTTTTATTATTTAAAGTCAGGCCTCCTAAGAAGGATTGTAGAAAACTAAAATGGGATTTAGAAAAGGAAAACAGAAGCACAGAGCATAGGGCTGCTCTAAGGACTACGAGAGGAAATTTCCTATTCATTCATACTAATTAGGGCAAGTTGAAATTACCATAAAAGGGAAAACTACTAAGGCCCTTGTAGATACTGGGGCTACTTTATTTGTTCTTAAGACTAACCAACTAAGTTGCCCACTCCCATGTAATAAAGCTTCTGTACAAATGGTAGAGACAACTAAACCAATGTTTGTTTTTAAATCAGAACCTGTTTCCCCTCCAGCTAGGAAATGTTAAGGGGGAACATGTATTTTTACTAGTCAAATCTGCCCCAACTCACCTTACAGGGTGAGACTTTCTTGAAACCAATGATGCCCACATATCCTTCTCCCAGAAAGGTTAAATATATTTAGAACTAAATCAGATACTGAACCAAATGGGAAAATAATGACTTTAAAAGAACTTATTATACATGAGATAAAATTAATCTTGATGATAGCTGAACATTTGTTGCAGGCTATTCCAATGCAATTTGGGGCCTTTTCCAATATAGATGTTGGCAAGATTAAGTCAGCCACTCCTATTAAAATAAGTATTAACAATACTTTGCCTCTACCTAATATTTACCAATATTCTTTAAGGCCTGATACACTAGCCAGAATTAGCCCATTATACAAGATACTTTTTTTCAAAAAAGGGGGCTTATAAATCTATGTAAAAACCCCCTTCCAGTAAAGAAACCCAATGGGAAAGGATGGAGATTTGCACAGGATCTAATAACTTAAATAAAGATCCTGTGATTCTGAATCCACATACCCTATTATCAGCTATTCCTATATATACTGCCTATATTTTTCAGTGACCGGTTTATTTAGTGCCTTTTGCAGCATTCTATTAAAAAAGAAAAGAAAAGAAAGAAAGAAACAGACAGAAAATACTTCTTTGCTTTTCTACCTGGGAAAATCACAAGTTTATTTAGACAGTAATGCCCCAGGGACATACAAAGACTCCCACCTATTTCTCTCAGATACTAAAAGCTGATTTGAATGATGTTGAATTTCCCAGAAATTCCACTCCAATCCGATATGTGGATGATTTACTCTTATGCTCTAGGATCTACTAAAATCCCAAAAGGGCACAATTTACCTATTAGAATAGGGACAAGCTTCAATTCTATTTCCCCCAAGTAAAATACCTTGGTTATCTAATATTTAAAGACGGCTATTAATTAACCCTGTAAGACTCAAACATATAATATCCTTTCCTCTTTTAAAAACAAACATGGAAGCCGGGATGGCTCAGTGGGTTAAGAGCTCACTTTGCAGCCCTGGGGACCGAGGATCGAGTCCCAGCCCTGGCCCGTGTGGACCCAAATGCTGAACTGGGGAGTGCCCCCAGTTCAGTTCTCACCGGGGTGAAGACCCCGGCCCAGTTCCTGCCCTGTGCAGCCCCACTCCCACCTGTGGAATGAAACTATGTGGAGGAACGAATGATGTGCAACTATGGAGACTGTTCCGGGCCCTCCCCCTTCTCTCTGTCTCTGTCTCTGTATCTCTCTCTCTGTCAAAAACAATAAAAATAAATCTTTAACAAAAAAAAAATTGGGGAAGTCAGGATGGCTCAGTGGGTTAGCGCTAACTTTGCAGTCCCAGGGACCGAGGATTGAATCCCGGCCCTGGCCCATGTGGACCCATATGCTGAACTGGGGTGTGTCCCCAGTTTGGTTCTCACAGGGGTGAGACCCCAGCCCAGTTCCTGCCCTGTGCAGCCCTGTGCCCACCTGTGGAATGAAACTGTGGAAAAACCAAAGATGTGCAATTATAGAGACTATTCTGGGCCCTCCCCCTTCTCTCTGTCTCTGTATTTCTCTCTTTCTGTCAAAAACAATAAAAATAAATCTTTTAAAAAAAAAATAGCTTAGAGGATTCCTGAGTCTGACTGGATACTTTCACAACTGGATTCCAAATTTTTCATTAAAGGCCCAGTCTTTAATGTCTTATTAAAATCAGATCAACCTGGGGAAGCTGGGCTGGCTCAGCGGGTTAAGTGCTCTCTTTGTAGCCCAGGGGACTGAGGGTCAAATCCCAGATCCAGCCTGGGTGGACCCCTATGCTGAACTGGGGGGTGCTTCCCGTGTAGAAGGCTCCCAGATCAGTTCTCACCCCCCCCACCCCCCCAGTTCAAGCCCCTGGTTCAAGGAGGCATGCCTCCCATGTAGGAGGTCCCCGGCCCAGTTCTCGCTCTGCATGGCCCCCACCCACTTGTGTGGAACGAACCCATGTCAAAAACTGATGACATATAACTATGGAGACTGCTCTGGGCCCTCCCCGTTCTCTCTGTTTCTGTATCTGTCAAAAACAAAAAAATAAATCTTAAAAAAAAAAAAAATCATATCAACCTGATCCAATGCAATTGTGACCCAAAGGGAGACAAACTGAAGAAATAGCTATAAGTGTTCCTTTATTTGTTATTTATTCTGTTGAATCTCCACTGAATTCTCTTCACACTCAACACTTCTGTCAGTTGACTGGCTTCTTATGAAGTCTTCTTGCTTTCATGTGCCTGATATAACGTTACTTTAACTTGATGTGACAGTCTTAGGGGGAAGCTGGGATGGCTCAGCAGGTTAAGTGCTCACTTTGCAGCCCTAGGAACCAAGGATTGAATCCCAGCCCCAGTCCATGCGGACCCATATGCTGAACTGGGGTGTGCTTCCTATGCAGAAGCTCCCCAGTCCAGTTCCTGCCCTGTGAGGCCCACACTCACATGTGTGGAACAAAACCATGTCGAAAACTGATGACTTAACACTATGGAGGGGGAAGCCGGGATGGCTCAGTGGGTTAGGCGCTCACTTTGCAGCACCGGGGACCGGGGATCGAGTCCCGGCCCCGGCCCGTGTGGAACCGTGTGCTGAACTGGGAGCTCCCCTAGTTCAGTTCTCTCTCAATCTCTGTATCTCTCTCTCTCTCTCTCTCTCTCTCTCTGTCAAAAACAAACAAACAAACAAACAAATAAATAAATAAATAAATAATTTTAAAAAACAAAAAACAAAAAAAAACACTATGGAAACTGATCTGGGCCCTACCCCTTCTCTCTGTCCCTCTCTGTCTCTGTCAAAAACAATAAAACAAATCTTAAAAAAAAGAAAAGAAAAACAGTCAACCTAGCAATGTTGTTACCTTCTTTGCAGGATGAAGACATCAATGATTGTGTTTTTCGTACTGACCACCTTCTTGTTCCTAAGAATGATTTACAGGAAACTCTTATTGATAATGCTGATTTAAGTTGGTTTACAAATGGATTTTTTTT
Source organism: Craseonycteris thonglongyai (assembly GCA_004027555.1). Lineage (NCBI taxonomy): Eukaryota > Metazoa > Chordata > Mammalia > Chiroptera > Craseonycteridae > Craseonycteris > Craseonycteris thonglongyai. The sequence goes on along the minus strand of PVKE010022420.1, from coordinate 8,990 downwards.
TTTAATTCAGCCACATTTTTTTTAGGTTTTATATTTCATTATTTTTATAGCTGTTTGAACAACATCATTTATAGTCTTACACAGAACAGCCTTCTTGCATGTCTCAGTAAAAACAGTGTATTTAAAATACTTGGTTGATATTACACTAGATCTTTAACTTAATTTACATACAAATGGTCTTATCTGAAAGATGAACAGGGATATTACCAAGCTGGATATGCAGTAACTTCTATGGTGAATATAAATTGGTAGTTGTAGGGAAGTCGAGATGGCTCAGTGGGTTGGGCACTTGCTTTGCAGCCCCAGGGACCAAGGATTGAATCCCAGCCTTAGCCCATGTGGACCCATATGCTGAACTGGGGTGTGCTTCCCATCCAGGAGGCCCCCAGTTTGGTTCTCACTCCCCAGTTCGGCCCCTGGCTTGAGGGCATGCGCCTCCCATGCAGGAGGCCCCCAGCCCAGTTCCTGTCCTGCGCGGCCCCCAACCACCTGCATGGAACAAAACCATATTGAAAATTGATGATGCACAACTATGGAGACTGCTCTGGGCCCTCCCCACTTCTCTCTGTCTTTCTCTGTCTCTGTCAAAAACAATAAAATAAGTCTGAAAAAAAAAGTTATTATTTACCTGAATGAAATCTGCCCACAAAGCTGATATAATTGTTCTAATATGAGCTTGTCAGTCAGCCAAAAATCAAACAGCCAACCAATATTTATACTAATAGTTGCTATACCTTTGGTGTAGCTCACAACTTCTAGAATGTTGTGGAAGAAGTGAGGCTTCTTAACTTCCTTAGGAGAACCCATAGAGAATGTAAAACATGTTGCAGAATTATTAGATGTCATACAGCAACCAAAATAACTGACAATTATCAAAATTCCAGGGCATTCTAAAGCTGTCATCATGGAAGCAAAAGAAGATAATTTAGTGTATGAGGAAATTAGACAAGCAGCCATAAACAGCCAAATTATCCAGGCCTGAGAATGTTTATTTTTCCTATTAAATCAATAAAAACTCTCTTATGGTTCTAATGAACAGACATGGATATGGCTTGGACTCAATCAGAAACCAATCTACTTATAGGGGCTCAATTATCTATACTCCAATATGTACAGGAGCTAACACATTGGGGTTTTGAAAAAATTATTTAATGGAATAAAGAATATTATTGGAAAACTTCTACTATAACTCATAAAGTGTATAGCAGATGTTCCATCTAAAATACAACTGTGGAAAATAATTCCATGGATCCCAAGGGATTTCCCACTTCCTTTAGGTCCATTTGAGGTATGGTAATTGGATTTTATCCAAATGCCACCATCTCAAGGATACAAATATGTGTTAATCATAATTTATATCTTTTTTCACTGGGTTGAGGCATTCCCTTAAGGAGAGCAACAGCCTCAACAGTAAGTTATTATTGGAAAAAATAATCCCCAAGTGGAGAATTCCCTGTGAGTTACATAGTTCCTGAAGAACTCATTTTACTAGGCAAACAATGCAATCCATCTGTAATATCTGTCCTATTCTACAGCATTTTCATTGTACTTATCACCCCAACCCTATGGATTGGTGGAATGCACAAATGGTGCAATTAAAACTCAACTAGTGGGCATGCCAGGATAGCTCAGTGGTTGAGTATTGCCTTGCAATCGTGAGGTCTGATGTTCGGTTCCCAGCCCCGGCCCATGCAACCCCACATGCTGAACTGCAACACAACTGGTTTCAGCAGCACAACTGATAACCATGGGATGGCTCAGTAATGAATGTTCTTCTCCCATGTGGGAGGCCCTGGTTCTGTTCCTGCCCCATGAAGCCCCACATCCACCTGTGTAGAATGAAATCATGTCACAACTAATGATGTACAGCTATAGAGACTGCTCTGGGGAAGCCTGGATGGCTCAGTGGGTTGAGTGCTCACTTTGCAGCGCCGGGGACCAGGGATCGTATCCCGGCCCCGGCCCGTGCGGACCCATGTGCTGAACTGGGGAGTTCCCCCAGCTCCGTTCTCTCTCTGTCTCTGTATCTCTCTCTCTCTCCCTCTCTCTCTGTGTCAAAAACAATAAACAATTAAAAGAAAAAACAATAAAAATAAATCTTAAAAAAAATTAAAAAAAAAAAACAGAGAGAGACTGCTCTGGGCGTTCCTCTATCTATCTATCTATCTATCTATCTATCTATCTATCTATCAAGCAATCATCTATCTTCTCTCAAAAATAATAAATTAAAAAAAAAAACCTCAACTAAGTAAGTTTTCAGAAGCTTTTCATCTCTTTTGGCCAAAATCTTTCCCTATAGTGCTCAACCTGAGATTTGCTCTTTTTGGTGAACATAACCTTTTTCCTCAGTAGTCATTGGTCACCTTGTGCACCTGGATGAAGGAACATATGAGCCAAACTTACTAAAAGACATTCTACATTATTATCAAAGATGTATTAAGCAGCTTAAAGAAATGGATAAATTAGAAATTGATTCATTTCACAATGTGCTCCTGAGAGACGAAGACTTCAAAGACCATGATTCACAACCAGGAGATTTTTGTCCATTGTAAAAGACATCAATTAAAGAGTCTCTCCCACCTCATTGGAAGGGACTCAGCAGACTTCCAAGACTCCGTGAGGATGAGAAGCTGTGGACGTCAGAAGTAGGCAGCTATCCTAAAACACTGAGAAGGCTTGTATACCTTGACACTGAGCTTAAAATAACCATTTATTTGATTGTACTTACCTGTCTGCTAATAACATTAGTATAAAAATATTATAGTTATACTTGTTCTTTGGGCTTCTCTCAAACCCCCAACTGTTAATAATTGCTAAAGGTATGTAAGATAACTTTTATATTATTAATAATACTATTTTTACAGTTTGTCTTTTGAAATTTAGAAGGAATGTTATTGTAGAAGGAAGAAAAGGGATGTGTGTGTGTGTGTTTGAGAGAAGTTAAAAAGAAGTAGTTTGTCCTAATAAGTTGATTATTTCTGAATGAGGAAAAGGAGGAACAATGAGAAGGACAAATGAAGTTGTAAGTTATACATTTTATGTATAAATGCTAGAACCCAATTATGGGAACATACTTATGCCCTAACCCAACAAAGACTACTAACTATATTAGTTCAGATGGAAGCTGAAGTGGCTATAAAAGCCTTCTATAATGGCTCCTGAGGCACAGTCAATTTACTTATAAAATTCTTCCTGGCCTCTGGGGGAAAAAAATTTGTTTTAAAGATTAATTTTATTGTTTGTTTAAAAAAAAAAATTATTTTATTGTTTTTGACAGAGAGACAGAGAGAGACAGTTGTGTGGGGGGGGGGCGGGGGAGGAGCAGAAGAGTCTCCATAGTTGTACATCACCAGTTTTCAACATGATTTTGTTCCACACAGATGGGCAGGGGCCATGCAGGGCAGTAACTGGGCTGAGGGCCTCCCGCATGGGAGCCACACCCCAGTTCAGCATGTGGGTCCCCGGGGGCCAGGGCTGGGATTCGATCCTCAGTCTCCCAGACTGCAGAGGGAGCACTTAACCCACTGAGCCATCCTGGCTTCCCTATTTCATTGTTTTTGATGGAGTCAGAGAGAGACAGAGAGAAGGGGGAAGGCCCACAGTAGTCTCCATAGTTGTACATCATCAGTTTTTGACATGGTTTAGTTCCACACCCCCTTGAGCTAAGGCTGAACTGGGGCCTCCCACATGGGAAGCGCACCCCAGTTCAGCATATGGGTCTGCACAGGCCAGGTCAGGATTCGATTCTTGATCCCCAGGGCTACAAAGCAAGCACTTAACCTGCTGAGCCATCCCGGCTTCCCCTCTGAAAATTTTTAGATGGCAATTGTGTTCTTACAGCCTTGCTCCTGATTAAACCTTAAAGTTACAGTATCCAATAGGAATCAGATTAATAATAAATGATACATGAGTGCTTCCAGTGGGAAGTAGATGGACCATATTAAAATAATAATAGTAACAACAACAGTAAATGGGAACCCATTTCATGGTCAGATTGTGAAAACTGAAGAGATGTATAGTATGCCCTCAAACTATAAGTAAATGTTATACTATATGCAAAACACAGAAATGAGAGACAGATAGCAAAATTTGGATCATGATAGCTTATATAGGTTAAAAATGACCCAGTGTGCTTTTTTACTTAGTGAAGGTCCATAAGACTTGACTGTCTCCCATTTACCAGCCTTTTCTTTTGAAAAAACATTCAGCCTTGACTGCCATCCAAAGTTATGGTCTTACCCCATCCCCAGTGGTCCACCATTTTAGCAAAACAAATGATGACATTAAGACTTCCTCAGAACAAGGCTTCTTAGCACTGTGGGACCACATTATCCAACCAAAAGACTGGTATCAATGCATCCTTTGGACTGGTTTATGACACAAAAAGTGTGGACAAAAAAAGGGCCACACTTTTTCTAAAACTGACAAGCTCAGGGGAGGCCAAGATGGCAGACATTACAAGCTCAGAGACCAAAATTAATCACACAGGATGATCTGAACCTAAAAATTCCTAACTAAAAGCAGGTCCTGGCAAGTAGTCACATCCTTGGCCTGTAGCTTGCTTGACAAAGGTCAGTCTTTACCTTAAGTGAGACTGTTTATTGTCTTTTTGCATCTAAGATAACATACCATTGGCATGTCAGAGTAACAGCTTTTTCCGGACCTCTCAGGGCATAACCAACTGCACCAGAGCAAGAGATCACAGAACCCCTCATTGTTACTTTATTCCCCAAATACCATTTCCGTGTGCTGTAAAATGTTAGTTATTAACTATCCTGTACTCCAATTTTACATTGTATCCAATGTAAAAGAAGTATGTGTCTCTCCATTTTACTTTCTTTCTATCCAATCCCAAAGATTTCCCCACTTTGCTTTCTCCCATCCCTTTAATCTACCACCAGTAGATTTCATGTAATAATCCTTATATCCTCGCCTTTGATTCTAATGTATTAAATAAGCTGGAAAACTACCATTTTCTGTATCATTTTTTTAATTCATTGAGATCTTGCTCCCCAGCAATTGTCATCAGTTTGACTCAAATAAACTCATTGAAGTTCTCTACAGGTTTAGACATTCTTACATCGAAAAACTGGAAAGAGTCCCAATATATAATATAACTATTGAATGGTAAAGAAAAAAATGGGAGAAATCTGCACTTCAGAAGAATGGGGTGAGTTTAACCCTTTCTAAGGATTTAATGGAGCACCCAGACTACTTTTCCAATATTTACACAATTTTATGCTAAGGGGCATAAAAGGTACAGAGGTTGATGACTTTGTGGGAAGAAGTTCTATACCAGAAGGCAATAAGTCAATAGGGTAGAAATACACACCTGAGGCAAGAAGTTCTGCAGAAGTGGAGGCAGGAAGATAGGGAGATTGGTCAACAAGGACCAATATTCATCTAGGAACCTTCATAATAGCAGTAGGTAGTGACTTTTCCAAGAGTTTACCAACCTGCTTTAAAATAATAGGGACTAGAAACAGAGAAATTTAGAAAAATGTGGACTTTATAGAGTAGTGACCCACATTTCACAATAGCTATGTCTGTCATTTGGATGCATCTGTCAGTTGAACAAAGATAAGAAATCAGAACCTAAAGGTAATTGCACACAACTTCCTCATTTAACAAGATGTTTGACCTGGATGACTGAGGGGAGGGGACAGGGACGGGAGAGGGGGAAAAGCCAGGGAAGAGGAAAGTTTTCCCTCTCCCTAAGAGTGCTCTCTGAAGTTGTCACAAGGAAAGTGACTTCCAGGGTGAGCTTCCCATGTGGGAGACCCCCAGCCAGTTCATGCACTGCTCAGCCCGGAGCCCCTGGCCAGTTTCCTGCCCTGAACAGCTCCACGCCCACCTGTGAAATGAAACTGTGCAGAAAACTGATGATGTGCAACTATGGAGACTGTTTCTGGGCCTTTCCCCTTCTCTCTCTCTCTCTCTCTCTCTCTCTCTCTCTCTCTCTCTCTCTCTCTCTGTCAAAAACAATAAAAATAAATCTTTAAAAAACAAAGAAAGTGACTTTGGAAAGAACTAAAAATCTTGAGGCTACCTCTTTTATTTTTCATCTACCTTTCCCAGTTCCTACTAAGTAATAGGAACTCCTGTTTATCAGCCTTGGGAGCAAAACCAGGAGGTTATCCTCAAAAACCGTCCTTATGTGAAACTTCAGCAAGCCCTTACATGTACTGCTTTTGCCCTCACTGAATATTTGAAGTAACTGAGCTCTCTAAAGAACTAGCCAAGAAAAGACCTAATGAAAGAGCTACAGTGAAAGGAACCGAAGGATGAGTTAGGATACACCAAGACCACTTACAGAGGATCTAATAATCTAATTATTATCATCAAACGTTAAGACAATTAGGCAGAGACCTGTGTCTTTAATACAATACACCTGGAATTTCAACAACTCATAAGCATGTTGTTTGGTGCATGCCACAACCTGCCCATCTACTATAGGCTCTTTAGAGCTGCTCCATGAGTTCTTGCCACACAAGCCATTATGCCTGTAAGAAGCGGAGGAGGAGAGCCAAAGGGTGGAGGGAACTTACTATACAAGACTAACAGGTGGGAGAAAAGGGAGCAAAACAGTTCTAGAAGTTGAAACTACACAGCAATGATGGGCTGAATTGTGTCCTAAAATTTATATGTTGGAGTCCAGTTACCTCCGTATCTCAGAATGTTAAGTATATTTGGAGACAGAATTTTTAAAGAGGAAGTTAAATTAAAATGAGGTCATTAGAGTGGGCTCTAATTCCCAATGACTGGTGTACTTATCAAAAGAGAAGATTAGGACACAGACACATGCAGAGGGAAGACCATCTGTGAATCAGATATTGATGAAGCATTTGCCAGAACTGTAGGTCTTATGCTAGAGAATATGGCCATCTACAAGCCAATGAGAAAAGCTTCAGAAGAAACCAACCTTGCCAACGCCTTATTCTGGGACTTGCAGCCTCCAGAACTGTGAAGAAATAAATTTCTGTCCTTTAAACCACCCAGTCTGTTGTACTTATTATGAGAGCCCTAGAAAACTAATACAAGACCCCAAATATCTAATGGCTTCCAAGTTTTTCAAGAAGGTTATATAAAGGTATCAGGGATTAATCCTGAACATTCCAATGATCTTCCAACCGTAAAGACGGTCTTTAATATTGTGTGTCAACTAGAATTGAAAAATAAATTTTTTTTAAACTTTTGTTTTTGTTTTTTTATTGTTTTTGACAGAGAGAGAGAGAGACAGAGAGAGACAGAGAGAGAGACAGAGAGAGAGAGAGAGAGAGAGAGAGAGAGAGACAGGGGGAGAACTGAGCTGGGGGCACTTCCCAGTTCAGCACATGGGTTCGCACGGGCTGGGGCCGGGATTCGATCCTCGGTCCCCGGCGCTGCAAAGTGAGCGCTTAACCCACTGAGCCATCCCGGCTTCCCCCCAAAATAAATTTTTTTTAATTAAAAAATATAAGAGAGATGGTCTCTTATCCTACTGTGGGCAAGTAAGAAAAGTCTGAGGGGTCCCTGGCTTTAAGATGATTACAATCTAGCTGGGAAGACAAAACCCCAACTAGAGTATCTCCGTCTTCCTCCCTAGATGATAAGCCATGTGAATTTATAAGAATCACAGATGGGAGAGAATAAATTCTCAAAAATGAGTAGGCCCAGAAATACATGAACTGTATGTGTGTCACTGTCCAGACCATTTTGGCACTTTATTGTTAATTTTACTTTAGTTTATAGCCGTGTTTCTTAAAGTCTGTATCATCTGAGCACCAGAAAAGGAATCACTAGGTCTTTGCTAAAAATGCAGATTCCAAGCCCCACTGCAGACTTATTTTTTAAGCAGGAGTTATTCACCTTGAAGTTTAAGAACAATAGTTTAGGACTCATCCTTACTGTTCCACCTTTTCTCCTGCCAGGTCTTTGGATAGATAAATAGCTATGCCTACTACACCTGCTCTTCTAAGATCAGAAAATGTTGTCAGGTCTTGCCAGAGTTGAACCAAGAGAGGAAAGAAAGTTCCTTAATAGAAAATGGAACTATGAAGAGTCCCCAGTTCTGGTGACTGTCATAGTTCCAATTCCTTAAGTAGCAATGTCAGTGTTCAACCTTTAGGACAGAGGATAAAGAATAGAGGAAATACTTGGATGTTATTTCCTACTGGACCCCAATATATAACATATACTCCCCTCTGGCTTCTAGCTTGGGCCATGCTTATTCTTATCTTTGCTCATGCTGGCAAAATTGTCCTACTTCCCTCCTGATTTTCTGAATCTTTCTTGTCCTTGAAAGTCCCCTGTTCTCTAAGAATATCTCTTTACTTTTCCAGCTTCTACTGAGCTATCTCTCTTCTGAATTCTTATAGCAATCTGGTCACCATCACACGTTTCAGCATTTATTAGGCTCTAATTTTTTGTGTGTATATTGTTTTTTGCTCTCCAGCTAAATTTTAGTAATCTTAAAGGCAGAGAGCATTTCTTATAGTTTGGTACTCTCCACTGTAGCTCTTAGAGTAGGACTAGGTATAGATATAATAAGTGCTTCATTGACTGAAATAAAGATAAGCTCTGTACCTGAGGCCACACTATTCCTAATGTCTGCTTATCCACCTTTATGTTGCCTCTGGGAGGCAAAGCCTCCAGTAGGATACTTAGCTGCTTTACAGATGGACAGACTTCATCAGGAAAGTCAGTACTAGGGAATGCTGGGATGACTCAGTGGGCTGAGCACTCATTTCACAGCCCCAAGGTCCAAGGATCGTATCCTAGCCCCAGCCCCTGTGGATCCATATGCTGAACAGGGGAGTGCCCCCAGTTCAGTTCTCACCAGGGTGAGACCCCGGCCCAGTTCCTGCCCTGTGCAGCCCCAAGCCCACCTGTGGAATGAAACTATGTGGAAAAACCAGTGATGTGCAACTATGGAGACTGTTCTGGGCCCTCCCCCTTCTCTCTGTCTCTGTCTCTGTCTCTCTGTCAAAAACAATAAAAATAAATCTTTA
>PVKE010022419.1:0-25585 GCA_004027555.1 Craseonycteris thonglongyai | reverse complement strand
CTGCAGCTTCCTCACCTTTCAGGCTTCTTAGGATTGAAGAAAGTTATTAATAATTAAGGGCCTTGCTCTTCATTAGACCAGAACACTAAAACTTTTTCTCTATATCAGCGAAATGGTGTTTTGCTTATTATTTGTGTGTTCACTGGACTAGCACTTTTAAGTTCTTTTAAGAACTTCCCTTTGCATTCGCAATTTGCTAACTGTTTGGTGCAAGCAGTCTCACATTTTGCCTATCTTGGCTTTGGAGATGCTTTCCTCACTAAGCTTAATCATTTCCAGCTTTTGATTTAAAGTGATAGATTTGCAAGTCTTCCTTTCACTTGACCTCTTAGAAGTCCTTGCAGGATTATTAATTGGCCTGATTTCAATATTGTTATGCTTAAAGAATAGAGAGACCCAAGAAGAGGGAGAGAGATGGGGGGGATGACTGGTTGGTGGAATAGTCAAAACATACACAATGTTTATAAAGCTTGCCCTCTTGTTTGGGTATGGTTCATGACACCCCAAAACACAATAGTAACATCAAAGATCACTCATCACAAATCACTTTCACAAATATATTCTATAATGAAAAATTTTGAAGTATTGCAAGAATTACCAGAATGTGGCACAGAGACTTGAAGTGAGCAAGTGCTGTTAGAAAAGTGGCACTAACGACTTGCTCAATATAGGGTTGCCACAAACCTTCAGCTTGTAAAAATTGAAATATCTGCGAAGCACAATAAAATGAGATATGCCTGTATATACCTTTAGTTACAACTAACATCATTATTTAGTTTCTTTCATTACTGTTGGCTTTATTTTAATTTTTACATGGAATTTTTCATTTTAATATTGTCCTTGCACCTTGGTTAATGTTCATTAAAAATTAGCCTTATTAGGATTTGAAACTTCATTGTATATATGTCATTTATGAAAATTGCTGTTTTGGTAAAGACAAATTATCTGAAAGATAAAACAATACTGTTAATATTAGCTACCACATAATAAATGACACTTTAAAAATTATTAAATTGGAAACATGATTTTCAAAACCATTGTTAGTGCTTGGCATATAGTAGTAATTAAGAGTTTTTTAATCAGTTTTTAATTTTCATGCTAGTTAAAGCCAACAAAACGTATTTGGAATGTGTATTTGACCCTCTAATATGTTTATCAGAGATTTATCTTTTGTAACAACAGTCTTTACTATAGTAAACAAAGTTGAAAAGGAAATGAGATTTAAAAGATTAGATAATCTATTCCTGACCCAATAATAAACTGTGTGCTCCTGGTAACATTTACAGTTAAACACAAAAAAACTTTAAACTTCTATTAACTTAGAAAAATTCTCACACTATTCATGTTTCGAAATAGGGAATTAGCACATTGTTTACTTGTATTTTAGATAATTACATTATATGAATGATGTCAAAATTGTGAGTTATAATTTCCCTTTCCATCACTAGTTGCTTTATAGAGAACAAACAGCAATTACCGTGGGCAACTAGTGAAAAACGTGCCGAGGAAAATTTTAATATAGTTTTCTGAGAACAACTTGCTAGAACACAGCCCCCCAAAATTTTAAGTTATTGCCTTCATTATAGTGGGCTTTATTATCTTTTAAAATAAAGCCTATTATATTTTATGTATATTTTAAGTCTTCAAATTTTGTCAATATATTTAGCAAATACAATTTTTTAATTCTAGCTAATAGCACAGGACACATTATTAATAGTCACTTGTTCTAACAGGACAGACCATTTGTATGCCTTCTTCATTCAGTGGAGTCCAGAAATATATGCAGAAGATACTGGTGAATATACCAGAGAACCTGGATTTATAGTTGTAAAAAAGATCGAAGAATCTGAAACAAATGAGGATTCTACTAGTGAAGCAGCAGCCAGAGAATGGGAGGTAAGGAGAAAAATGTGAAGATTTCATCCATCTTTTTACTTTATGTGAATTTTTATAACTTTATGATAGTACAGGAAAGTACAAGTGATCTTTATATGAAGGAATAATTTTTTAAAGAGTCCCTATCCATGTGTTTTATTGATTGAATCTGAATAGCAACTTTGTTTTATTAATATTTGTCATTTTCCTTTTGCTTTAAAATATTAAAGAAATAATATTATCAGCAATTCAATGACTTACAAAGTGCATTTTAGAATAATGTTAGTTACTGTTAGAGTTTTAATTTTTAGAAAACTTTTTTAGATTTGATTCATTTTTATATGTCCTGCATTGATCAAGTATAGCATGCATTTAACATATGTATGCAAAGTAGCACTCTTTTCTAAGTCGATATCCAAGCATTATCTTGACACGAATGTAACAATAACACTAGGGAAAGAAACTGATGCTACTTTTACAAAATAATAAAAATGGTATATGCTCAAAGTTAATGATCTTTTCTGTATAGCCAAATTAACACTAATCAACTTTTTGAAACCTCTCCTAGGACTACATCTTTTAAGAATACATACCATGTTTTACATGCTTTGTCTTGTGGGATTGATAGGGTTACAATTACTGGTTTTTCTGTTGTGATTGCCTGGATTAATCTCTTCTTGACACATTAGAAAATACAGAGCAGATGCTAAAATGTGATAATAAATGGGATCAATTTTGTTATCCATTTGTTGTTAATGTTTGTGATTGTTTATGTGAAATAAATTTTTATGCATGTACTTAACATGTATAATGATTGAAGATATACATGGCATGTCTTTTGTTTAAAATGTGAACCTGATTTTGAATATGTTAACTCCATTCTGTGTAGTATAAACAGTCAGTTTCTACTATAACTAATATAATGGAGGGAAAGAGGTAACACAGGTATTGAGCATTTATTTTGCATTCTTTTTTTTTAATATATTTATTTATTTTAATTTTTTTTTTATTCATTTATTTTTGACAGAGAGAGAGAGAGATACAGAGACAGAGACAGAGAGAGAACTGAACTGGGGGAGATGGAGAGCCCCAGTTCAGCATATGGGTCCCCACAGGCCGGGGCCGGGATTTGATCCCCAGTCCCTGGCGCTGCAAAGTGAGCACTTAACCCACTGAGCCATCCCAGCTTCCCCTATTTTGCATTCTTTTAATACTTAAACCAACATTATTAATCTTCATAGCAGCTTTGTTCACAAATAGCCCCAAACTGGAAACAACTTGAATGCTTATCAGGAGAGTGGATAAATAAATATTGGAATATTTATAAAATTTCAAATAATACAGCAGTAGGAAAGATGTATTGGTACGGGCAACAACATGGATGAACCTCCCAGACAATACGTTTAATAAAACAAGCCAAGCCAGACAAAAAAAAGTATGTGCTGTATAATTCTATTTACATAAACTTCAGAAGGGCAAAGCTAGTCAAAAATTCATCAAGATTACCTGTTTCTGGGGGTGATTGGGTAGCTAGGGGCAGGAGGAAACTTTATACAGTACTGGAAATGTTCTCTATTTTATTGTAGATGATGGTTACGTGGCTGTTGCCATATGGAAAATCATCCCTGTGTATTTAAAATAACTTTAAAAGGCTTTTAAAATAGCCCAGGTGATCAAAGAAGAGTACCTGTATGCAGGCACCAACAGTTGAAGGTAGAGTAGAAGGGGATGAAATAAACATTTAAAAAAAATATTAATATCTAATACTGAATTTATTAACAACCAGGTAATGTTGAAGTTTTAACTTGGGTGCAAGGTGGAAATCAATATTTTCAATCAAGTGGGGAAATTTGGAATTTTCTCTCCACTGGGGTTGAAACACTGAACTTTGGAAATAATAGACTATTATAATTATTTCCCTATTGACAATTTTGATTCAAAGAAACTGCCTCAATTCTTGTGGAAGACTCTGCGGGTTATAATTTATATATATATATAATGTTGTCTTCTAATTCAAATATAAAGAAAATGCAAGGAAAAAATTAATTTTAAAACTTTTGCTGCATTGTCTCAAAACAGTGCTCTACTGTCCAGTATTGTATCCAATGCAACTAAGAAACTGGATTTTAAATTTTATTTAATTGTAATTTTAATTGAAACTGATACTTGACTCAGTTGTTGGATAACTTTTAAATACTGTGGTTTACAACAATTTGGATTTATGAATATACTCTTTTAACTACAAATTTTCAATGAAATCTAGATATGATCTAAGTAAATCTAAATCTCATAAGATAGAGTATTTCCTATGAAAATTTAGTGTCTGAATTGAGATGTGCTCTAGTGAAATGTACTAATTCCTATAGATACAATTGCCACATGTAGCTATTGTACACTTGAAATGTGGCTAGTCCGAATTGAGATTTCCTGTAAGTATAAAATACTTCCACTGTGTTTTATATTTTAAAGATTTGGAATTGAAAGAAAGAATGTAAAATATTAATTTTTATATATATTTATAATGTTGAAATGATAATATTTTGGCATATTAGGTTAAATAAAATAAAAATTAACCTTCTTTTTTTAATATGACTACTAGAAAATTTATAACTGCATATGTCTTGTATTGCATTTCTCTTTTACAGTGTTATATTAGTGCCTGATGGTTACAGAGTGACTCAAAAATACATATATATTTTTTAACTAAAAGTCACTCTTGGTGTTGTATACTCTGTAATTTGAACAAATGTATAATGGCAAAAAAATATTTTAAAGTTAAAGTGATGTTTTACAGGAGGAATTTGGCTAGAGTACTTATATCAAATTACAGTACTTCGAAATCTGAAGTGATATGTTTAGGGTTTTCTTTCTGCCTAAGGATGGAGAATAGGTGACTTGTAACTTAGGATGAGTTTATTATGACTACCAACTTAGACATTGCTCTGTGATTACACGCTCTGGTTTACTTACTCTTACTTTACTTCAGTAATACCTAGGGGAGGAGATCTTTATTATCCCTAACTTTACGTAGGCAGAAAGACGATGTCTGACAATTAAGTTTGCACACTTGTCACTGTGCACTTAGTTTGGCAGCACTGTACAAACAACTCAGTAAGACTTCATAGCCTTGGTATATCATTGTCTCACAGCTGTGTTTCTGTGGTGTGGACATGTGGCAGTATCTTGCTGAGTGGCATTCATTATTGTTGCGTGTCTTGTGTGCCATTCTGAGAATGTAGGACCTTGAATTAGAGCAACAAACAAACATTTGATTTCGTGTTAAACTTTGCAAGAATGGAAGTGAAATCAGGGACATATTGGCCCAGCCTTACGGGGATAATGCCATGATGAAAACAGCAGTGTACGAATGGATGGAACATTTTTCTGAGGAAAGAGAAAGCGTCACTGATGAAGAGAGGTCAGGGCATCCAGTAATGAGCAGAACTGATGGACACATTGCAAATATTCATTGAATTGTGCATCAAAATCATCAGCTGACAGTGAGAAGCATAGCAGACGAAGTAAACACCAATACAGAAACAGGAAAATCTTCACTGAATGTCTTGGCATGAGAAAGGTGTATGCATAAATGGTCCCATAGGACCTCACCGAGGGACAAAAGCAAAGGAGAGCAGAGGTTTGTTTTGCCAAGACCTTTTGGAGGTAAGACAATGTTTTGGGCTGTGTTATCACTGTGATGAAACACACGGGTGTACCAAGATGACTCTGAAGTAAAGTGGCCAGTTTCACAATAGAAGTCAACCAGTTCTCCACGACCAAAGTTACATCAGTCCAAGTCAAGAGTCAAAATGATGTTGTTAACCATTTTTGATATTAGAAGGGTTGTACATTATGAATTTGTACCAACTGTGCAGTCAACCAAGTTGACTATTTAGAAGTACTGAAAAGTCTGTTTGAAAATGTTAGACTTCAAATAACCTGAACTGTACTGGCTCTTGCATCATGACAATGCCCCAACTCATGTGGATGGCTGTCTGTGAAGGAGTTTTTAGCCAGTAAACAAATAACTGTATTGGAACACTCTCCCTGCTCACCTGATCTGGCCTCCAGTGAACTTTTTCATTACCCAAAGATAAAAGAAATATTGAAAGAAAGTTATCTTGATGACTTTCAGGACATCAAGGGTAATATGACGACGGTTCTGATGGCCATTCCAGAAAGAGTTTGAAGGGTGAACTAGGGTACTGGCATCAATGCATAGCTTCCAAGGGGAGTACCTCAAAAGTAGGTGAGCATGGTGATACTCAGCATTGAGGTATGTAGCACTTTTTCTAGGATGAGTTTGTGAACTTAATTGTCAGACCTCATATTAGTATTTTTCATTGCCAAAAGTAATGATTAGTATTAGAAGAAACTTGGTCTTGTTTATTCCCCACTTCTCACCCTTGCCAAAGTATTGATATGTTCCATTTTTGGTTTCTGAGATGGCTTGTTTATTTTTATGTGTCTGACATTACATTTTCTCAAACAATCAAAGCTTAGAGTTATTCTTTTTCATCTAAATATAAATATGTTGATTACTTGTTATATAAATTTGTGCAAAGGTTTTGCAATTACTCTATATTTTAGAATCTGCTTTCTGGTTTAGATAGTTTTTAAAAATCATTTATTGACTTCATATATTTATATTAGTTTTCAGTGTTCTTCATTTAAATTATATAAATATAAAATGCTTAACCTAAACTTTGTGTTTTAGGCCATAAAATTTATAATAGTATGTCCTTATTATATTTGGTGTTTCACTTGTATGTGGTGATCTTCATGTGGAGTCAGTTCTGTTTACTTAATTGTTATTAAGTGGAGCTATTGCCAGGGTTGTTTATTAATTGTGTTACTCAGAGAAGACTTGCAACAGTTTGGGACTGCTGCAACTTCTAAGAAGCAACAGTATCAGGAACCTTCAATTGTTTGTTTAATGTTTTATTTCCTAAGCTGCCAGATAGAGTATTCCAGTGTTCATTTTATTAAACACATGGGTTTATTTGTTTGTTTGTTTGTTTTTTTAAAGCACAAGTAATGCCAAAAATTAAATTTAAGTCAATATATAAAATTAAAAAAACATTCCTAATCTCTTCTCAGCCTAGCCAGCAAAATCCATACAGAGTTGATTTTGTTCCTCATGAAAATAGTTTCTATGTCTATGTCAATAATTAGAGTGAAGTCACAGTTCTCATAAAGGCAGTTCAAGTGTGTGTGTGTGTGTGTGTGTGTGTGTGTGTGTGTGTGTGTAGTTTCTTATTGATTGGGTCACATAGTATTACAAATAACTCCAGTAGAAAGTCAGTAAATCTGAAAAAGGTAGAAATCAAAAGCATTAAAAACAATTCAAATTTATGAGTTAATAGAAATAATCTCGTATAATATTTCTATATTGAGTATTTTAAAAACCAGTTAATTGAGTTATGCCTGACATACGAAAAGCTGTGAATATGTAATATATACTATCTGATGAGTTTGGAGGCAAGTATAAAATCATGAAAACATCACCACAGTCTGTGCCGTAAACATATCCATCAACTCAAAATCTTTCTTCCCACCCCCTTTGTTGTTGTTATTTTGTAATAAGAACAATTAACATAACTACATTTTCAAGTATACAATACAATATTATTATAGTCACTGTGTGGTAGAGTAGATCTCTAGTGCTAGAAAGACTATTCATATATTTCTCTTAGCATTTGGCACCCAGAAATTATGCCTGATGTGTGGTCTGTTTTGACTACTAATAATGTTAAATGAGGATGTGATCTACCTCAGGAAAGTTTTGAACCTATGCTTTGCTTCCCTGTTAATATTCTTCCTCAGTTACTAGCCAAAAGTTACAGGCTGTAAAATTTCCATTAAAAATCCAAAGTAGGGGATGCCAGGATGGCTCAGTGGGTTGAGCTCTTGTTTTGCAGCCCCAGGGTCTGAGTATGGAGTCCTGGCCCCACCCATGTGGACCCATATGCTGAACTGAGGTGTGCTTTCCATGTGGGAGACACCCCCCCACCCCCACCCCCGGCCCAGTTCCCACCTTGCACAGCCCTGAGCCCATCTGTGTGGAATTAAGCTATTTCAAAAACTAATGACATACAACAATGGAGACTGCTCTAGGCTCTCCCCCTTCTCTCTGTCTCTTTCTGTCTTTCTTTCTCTGTCCAAACAATAAAATAAATCTTATAAATGAATGAATGAATGAATGTCAGAATTTAAAAAAATCCCAAGTGTTATTTAATATAGATTGTGAAAAGAGACAAGATGAATAAATGACTAGTTTATGATTTCAAATACTAAAATTACTTCTGAACCATTACTTTAAATATTAAATAGGGTAGATAATGTATTACTTCTACTTGACCACTCCCAGATCAGGAAATCAGATATAAGGTAATTCAATAATTTCAGCTCTTATAAATTAGAGGGGAAAAAAGATTATTAAATTGAATAACTGGATTACGAGAATAGATAATGTTCAGTCTTGAAACTAGTTATATTTTTTAAAGTATTTTATTCTGTAGTCTGTCAGTTTGCACTGATGACATCTGCTTCATGCTCTGGAATGTCTGGTCAAATTTAAATGACCTAGCATGTTTTCTAAACACTATGAAAAAATCAAAGGCAAGAAAGAGATTTACTGAGCTCATTTTATGTCTGCTAGATACTGTTATTAATTAGGAAGCATTTGGCTTCGAGAAACAGAAAAATATACTCAAAATAGCATCAACCAGTTTTTTTTTATTGAGTTATAATTGACATGATAGCATATTAGTTTCAGGTGTACAATGAAATGATTGACTATTTGCGTTGCAAAATGATCCCTACAATAACTGTAGTTAACATTTGTCACCATACAGAGTTAAGAAAAAAAATTTTTTTCTTGTGATACGGACTTTAAAGATCTGCGCACTTCTCTTAGCAACTTTCAAATATGCAATATAGTATTACTAACTATAGTTACCATGCTGTACATTACATCCTCATGGCTTATTTTATAACTGGAACTTAGTACATTTTTTACCCCCTTCACCCATTTTGCCAACCCCTTTGGCAACCACCAAGCTGTAATCTTTATCTGTAAGCTTGTTTTTTGTGGTGGTGGTTTTAAATTCCACATATAAGTTAGATTATATGGTATTGGTTTTTCTCTGACTTATTTCACTTAACATAATGTCGTTAAGGTTTTTAATGTCCTTATGCCTGTGTTGTTACAATTGACAAGATTTCATTCTTTTTTATGGCTAAATATTATTACATTGTACATCTTGGCTATTGTACATAATGCTACAGTGGACATGAGGGTGCATATATCTTTTAGCTTTATTGTTTTCCTAGTCTTCAAATAAATTTATTCAGAAGTGAAAATGCTGAATAATACGGTAATTCTATTTTAAGTTTTTGAGGAACCTCTCTACTGTTGCCCGTTGTGGCTGCACCAATTTACATTCTCATCAGTATTCCAATACTGATTCACTTTGCTCCACATCCTTGCCAACACTTGTGATTTCTTGTCTTTTTGATAATAGTCATTCTAACAGTTGTGAGGTGATATTTTATTGTGATTCAGTTGTTTTTCAAAGTAAGGTCCCCAGACCATCAGCATCCGCAGCATGTAGAAATTGATTATAAATTCTCATGCTCAGACCCCATTCCAGTCTGCTTAATCAGAAACTGGTTTTGGAGCCCAGCATTCTGTTTTATATTTTAATTTTTTTTTAATTGTTAAATTTATGGGGGTGATATTGGTTGCATTCTGTGTTTTACAAATGCTCCAATTGACTTTGGTGCAGTCTAAACTTTGAGGACCACTTGTTTAGAGCCGTTCGGACACATCCTATTCGGGCATGAAGACAACCCTCTCAGAAACAAACACAAACACATGACTGAAAAGATACCTGAGCAAAATCAAAGCTATATTAGAAGAAGCTTTGGTCATGTATGTTGAGTAGACAACCAACAAAAGAGGCTATTCTATGCTCTGTGTGTGTGTTTAAAAATCACATTTAAACCATATTTTGGTACACATGATACTTTTAATTTTAGAAAATTTGGCTGTAAGTAATGGGTAGGTTTCCAAAATAGTGTCCCACTACCTCCAAACTTTGTAACGTTGGTGTGTACAGTGGAAGTACAGCGGCAAGGGCAGTGTGGATGTCTAATTGGACTCTGTATTGTAGTAAGGTCAGTGTGGAGATGACTAATGTGCCTGTGAGAGTGTGTGGGAAAGAGATCTTAGGGTGAGTGTGGTAGGGCTGTTTGGGGAAATGAGGAGATGGTTGCTGTGTGGGTGAGGGGGCTGTTCAGTGTGGGGTCTGCTCTGTACTGTGCGTGTACATGCTGGAATGTAGAGGAAGGAGGTGTGTGTGGTATGGCGCAGTGTTATATGTACTAGAAAGGTGATGGAGTGTGTTTGTATGTGTGTAGAGTGCCATTGTGTGTACTCGGTTTCGTGTGTGCCCCCCAAACAGGGTAAAGAGGGTGAAGCAGCTTTGGCTTTAAATGAAAGAAATCTTCAGATGTACTATTATGACATTGATATTCTAGTTAAAATTGAGCTCTAGATCATATTAGTCTATAGTCATAATAGTTAATCTGAAAATTTCACTTATTTGCTTATATTCAGCATACCAGTGGTTGGTGAAGTATATGTAAGCATATTAAATATAAGTATTTTTTCAAGAAAGTAAATGTTAGTAAATGCAGTTTAAAAATGGACAACTTAACGGGTAAAGGCATTTTCAGGTCATTTTGAGTATTTGTGTAGGATTTATTTGTAGTAGATTGACTTTGTTTTTACATAGTCATTCTATGAAATTTGAAGGTTGAAACATTCTCAAAGAATATTTTATTCCTTTAAAAATACTCACACAAAAGATAAAATTTTATAGGATTCTTATATGTAAATAAGGAAGAGCATATTATGATTATCTGAGCGAACAACACAACATTAATTGAAATCATTTGTATACTTTGGGAGGGACTCTGGCAACTGTACTTATTACTTTTTAATGACTAAGATATCTTTAGTGTATTTCATAGTGTACTGGTGTTTGGAAATACATGTTCTGTGTCTTTAAACTTTTGAGCCCTTTTTTTACATATTTGGGTACGGTGCAACCAAACTTAAACATAGGAAATCCTCCTTCCCTCCCAGGTTTGCATTCTCCACTCAGGACTGTCCTTGCAATGGATACTACTTAGTGATTAGCTCTCTGTATTGTCAATCAAATCTTTGTCTCTAGCAAACTGTTTTGTCACTGTAGTAGGAAGGGCTCTTGGGCTAGAAATTTGTCTTTGACAGAGGAAGAATGCTTTTTAAAACAGTTCTTACAAGATCTGTTGTAACTTAATTTGCCCTGGAAAGGAAATGTCTCGTCTCTGGTATGGGAGCAAAGGGAGAAGACATCAACCACTTAATCAGAAATATACTCTGGTAAATCTTATTCAATGATTTCAATTTCTATATTTACTAGTATTTTTTAGGGTGACATTATGCAAAATTATACAGTTACTGAAAGTTTAAGCTTAGAGAATAAAAAATTGTGTGATTACAGAAAGTATCTTCAAGTTCTTTCTGCTAATCTTAAATATTCAACCAAGTAAATAAGGGAGTGTAATTTGGTTTGTAGAAGTGTTTTGGTTTTCCTATTCTACATAGCAGTAGTTACCAAATCTTTATTGCTGCCTAAATTTTTTATTTTACCTTAATTTTCATAGAATGTTGTAAGAAAATATTCAGATTTTTTTTTTCCTTAAAGATAAATTATAGAACAATCAGTGAATTATCTTATATCTTTACTGACTGGATCCCAAACTAGATACATTTATAATAATGGGTATTAAAACTGTTGTTATTTTAGCAATATGAAAAAAGGCTTTCTGAAACTATCCAAAAAGTTTCAATCAGTCCTACCTAATACAAAACTGAAAAAGATATTGTAATAAAGAAAAGTCTCAGTTAACCCTAATACATAAGAATCCTAGTTATTTTTAGTATAAATATATGTGCATTG
Source organism: Craseonycteris thonglongyai (assembly GCA_004027555.1). NCBI lineage: Eukaryota > Metazoa > Chordata > Mammalia > Chiroptera > Craseonycteridae > Craseonycteris > Craseonycteris thonglongyai. The sequence continues at coordinate 13,697 of PVKE010022419.1, read as the reverse complement.
GTTGTGAGAAAATGCATTACCAATTATTCTTTTTGTGATAATTAAGGATTATATCTTGCCTTATTAATACTGATTTTATTTTTACTGTATTTGTGGGTGGTACATAAGGCTAGATATGTCCTTAAAACTAGGAGTGACTTTGGAAGATTCCCCCAAAGCAGCTTGCCACCCTTAAATGTTAAGCATATAAAAATATCAAAATAACTTCAATTGCTATTATAATGGGTCTAGAGAGTACTTTATGTATTTTTATTTTTAAGTTGACTGATTTTAAGTTTTTGTTTCTCTGATACATCACAAAAGGGATTTAGGAATCTGAAATGATTGAACTGGTTAAAATTGTGACCAGATTTTTCAGACGAGCCAATTAACAGTTTTTTGTAAACCAAAAACAAGTTATTAATGTATTTTTTGATTTGCAGTTAGAATAAACATCATTAATTTTCTAGGACTTTAATACAATTTAATTTATTACATATATATATATAGGCAGATTACATTGGATATTTTTTATTTTGTAGTTCAGCATAATGTCCATCACACACTTATTACACTCACCAATTCATGTTCAACCTTATAGGAAGCTGTTAGGTGATTTTGTCAGATATGAGCGTATATGCTTCTCACTGATCTTCAGCTCTGCCACACATGTAGTTTATTTATATATATAATTTCATGGAACCTTCACAATAACTTTGCAAAGCCTGTAGTATTACTCCTTGCTTACAAATGGCTAAACAGGTATAGAGTAGTTATTGAACTAAGTGTCATGATGCAGAGACATTGTAACCTAGCACATTCTGTACCCCACAAGGATACTATTGTGCATTTTCTGAAGTGGTGCAGTAGCGTGTAATGTGTTTTGATGTGTAGACAAGCTCAGGTCCTGGTTTTCTAAACTGTTCTCTTTAGATTATATACCCTAGGGGCTATAGGGCAGGAGGAAGGCTTAAGAAATAAGGATTAAAAGGTTAGCAGTTCTTTAAATTGTTTTGTAGTTTGAGATTTCCTACAAGATTTTACCTGCAAAGAGGCTCTTCTGCTGTAAAACCAAAACAAGAAAATAATTCTTCTAGGTCTAGGAGAATAAGAGGTATTTTAGAACAAACAAAAGGTCTCATTTTTAGACTTTGTATTTTGCAGCATTTTACAATTCTTTTCTTTTTTTTCTTTTTTTTTTTTTACTGTTTTTGACAGAGAACTGAACTGGGGGCACTACCCAGTTCAGCATATGGGTCCGCATGGGCCTGGACTGGGATTCGATCCTTGGTCCCCGGCGCTGCAAAGTGAGCGCTTAACCCACTGAGCCATCCCGGCTTCCCGCAATTCTTCATATCTTTACTCACCTGATTAGCAGAATGGTATAGACCTCAGTGATGAACTAACACCCTATAGTTAGTTCTAATACAGCCCTATTTAAGTAAACCATGACAGTTTTTTAAATTCGCATGTATGTAGTATCATATTTGACATTACCATAACCCTGTGTATTAATTAGATAGATTATTTTCATTTTATGAATAAGTTTAAGGTTCAAAAACATTAACTAAAAACTATTAAGTAGCATATGACCCCAAAATATGTAGAAAGAAGTTAAACATTTGCCAGTTAGCTTTTCATTGAAAGTCATAGAGTTTATTCTGACAGACCACCTGCAATCTTGTAATCATTTACTTGAAACTATTTGTATATTTGATATACCCATAGACTATATCCTGCCTTTTCAGTGTCTTATCAATAAATTATCATTTGCTTGAAAGTTATAAACCTATTTTATAATAAGGATTTAGACTTAATCAGACTGAAATCGCAAAGAATTAAATAGTGATGTTTCATCTATCAATACAAATCATTAAGTTAATCATCATTTTTATATTAGACCCTTACATATGACAACACAGATTTATTTTTTGTATTTTAAGCTTTTATACATGAAAACAAAGGAGAAAAGCTCCTATGATTGATTACTCAATTATATCTGTGTAAGAATTAGCTCACAGGTAGAATTTTAAGAAGAGGTATTAATAATTTTAAGGAAAAAAAAAATAAAAAAAAATAATTTTAAGGAAAAAACTTTTGGTGACCTCAGCTTAATACTACTAACACTGTGTATGTGCTACGATAACTCTGTGTATTATTTTAAGCACACAACATGAGTTATTTAATCCTTAGCTTGTGAAGTATTGCTAGTATCTCCATTTTATGAAACAAGCATATAGCAGCCATACTACTAAAACCAGTACCAGTCACAGCTGTGGTTTGAATCTAGGCATTCTGACTCTAGCTTGTGCCATTAATTTTTTTGCTATACTCTCAGAGTTTTCAGAATATAACTAGGAGAAGTTAATTAACCTTTATTTTGTACATTAATTATCAGTATCTATTTTATATGTCTTGTGTATATCATTTATTCCTCATAAATTACTTAAAGTGCAATTATTTTCATTCAGAAGATCAGACAGAGAGAGATTACCGTAAATATGGTTGCTCAAGTTCACAAAAAATAACAAAAAGTAGAATCAGAATTAAGGCAGAGATCTGAATCCAAACCCAGTATTTTCTGCTATACTATGTTCCCTTGGTCCCTGCCTGTAGTATTAATACATATTCACAGGGAAGTTATTAACTAGTATTTATATATGCCTTTTTATATGTAAAACATCTCTGCTTTGTATTCACATATATTCATGAAAAGAGGACATCTACACATATATTTATTGTAGAGTATTTTTCTTTATTTGACTTGGTATTTGAAAGCATATTTATTATATATGCAAGATATAAGGCATAATAATAAAATGAATATCTGATCCCTCTACCCAACTTAACTAGAGCATTACCGATGCAGTTGCATCAGCCTATGTCCTTTCTCTACCTCATTTCATCTCTCCCCCAAACTGGTAACCACCTCCCTACATTTTGTGATTATCATTCTCCTGCTTTTTTTTTTAATTAATGGATTTTATCTTTTTAGAGTAGTTTAGACTTACAGAAAAAAGGAAATGAATAGAAAGCTCAGAGAGTTCCCATGTGCCCTTTCTTCCCAAATGCAATACCCCTATTATTCATATCTTATTAGAAAGGTACATTTGTTACAATTATGAGCTAGTAATGTACATTATTATCATTCAAAGTTTACAGTTGACATTAGGGTTTATTCTTTGTGTTATACATTCTATGGAATGACACATACCTGCCATTAAAGGATAATACAGTGTAATTTCACTGCCCTAAAAATTCCCTGTGTTCCATACATCCCTCCTTTCCTCCATCTTGATACCTGGTAACCACTGACCTTTTTACTGTTTCTATACTTTTGCCTTTTCCAGAGTATTATATAAATAGTTGGAATCGCATAGTATATAGCCTTTTCAGATTGGCTTGTTTCACTTAAGATGCATTGAAGTTTCTTCCCTGTCTTTTCTTGGCTTAATAACTAATAGTTTTTTAGTGCTGACTTTTATTATCCCATTTCTAGATGTACCATAGTTTGTTTATTGAAGGACATCTTGGTTACTTCCAAGTTTTGGCACATATAATAAAAATCTGTTATAAACTTCATGTGCAAATTTTGTTTGAACATAAGTTTTCATCTCATTTGGGTAAATACCAAGGAATGCAATTGCTGAATTGTAAAAGGGTATGATTAGTTTTGTAAGAAACTTAGAAACTTATTCAAAATGATTGTAACATTTTGCACTGTACCAAGAATGAATTAGACTTCCTGTTACTCCACATCTTCACCAGCATTTGATGTTGTCAATGCCTCGGAATTTAGCCATTTTCAATAGATATGTAGTGGTATCCCATTGTTACTTTAATTTACATTTCAGTGATGACATATGATAATGAATATCTTTTCATATTCTTATTTGTCATCTGTATATCTTCTTTGATGAGGTATCTGTTTAGATCTTGTAATTAGACTGTTTTCTTGTGTTGTAAGGGTTCCTTATATGTTTTAGATAACATCACATATGTATTTTGCAAAAAATTTTCTCCCTGTCTATGGCTTGTTTTTTAATTCTCTTCCATATCTGTTAGAGAGTAGAGATTTTTAATTTTAATGAAATCTAAATAAGTAATTTTTTCTTTCATAGACTATGCTTTTGGTTTTCTATATAAAAATGCACCCTCAAACTCAAGGTCACCTAGATTTTTTCCCTGCATTATCTTCTAAAAGTTTTATAGTTTTGTTTTATATTTGGATCTCTGATCCATTTTGAGTTAATTTTTGTGAAAAGTATAAAGGCATTCTGTGCATTAACATTTTTGCATGTGATATCCAGTTCTTTCAGCACAGTTTGGTGACGACCATTCATTATCCTTGGAATTATTTTTACTTCTTTGTAAAAAAGTCAGTTGTCTGTATTTGTGTGAATCTATTTCTGAGTGCTATATACCATTCCATTGATCTATTATTTTGCCAATATCACACTGCCTTGATTACTCTAACTTTATACTAAGTTTTGAAATTGAGTAGTCAAATTCAGTATTGAAATTGACTAAAAAAGTCCAGCTTTGTTTTTTCCCTTTATCATTGTGTTGGCATTGGAATCTTCTATATAAACTTTAATCACTTTGCCTATATCCACAAAACAACTGGTGGGATTTTCATTGGAATTGGATTGAATCTGTAGACCAAATTGGGAATAACTGTTGAGTCTTCCTATCTGTATCTGTAAAACATGGACTATTGCTTCACTTATTTAAATCTTTGATTTATTTTTTTAGAATTTTGCATTTTCTAATGTAGATATTGTATATGTTTTGTTAGATTTACACTTTTTTCATTTTTGAGTGGGGTACTGCGATAAATAGTATTTTACATTTTAAATTCCAATTTTTCATAGCTGATAATGTAGGAAAGCAGTTTATTTTTATATATTAACCTTATGTCCAGTACACCTACTATAATCACTATTGCAAAAGTTTTGGGTTGATTCTTTAGAATTTTCTATATAGACAATCATGTTATCTATTGATACTAACAGTTTTATTTCATCCTTCCCAGTCAATACCTTTTATTTCCTTTTCTTGCCTTACTGCATTAGCTGGGACTTCCAGTACAGTGTTGAATAGGAGAAGTCAGGAGGGACATTTTCTTTTTTAAGATTTATTTTATTGCTTTTTGACAGAGACAGAGCGAAGGAGAAGGGCCCAGAGTAGTCTTCATGGTTGTACGTCATCAGTTTTTTGTTTTTTACCGTTTTGTTCCACACAGGTAGGCAGGGGCCACACAGGGTAGAAACTGGGCTGGGGGCCTCCCGCATGGTAGGCACACCCCCTTAAGCCAGGATCCAAACCAGGGGGCGAGAATCAAACTAGGGGCCTCCTACATGAGTCCATTTCAGCATATGGGTTCTCACGGGCTGGGGCCAGGATTCGATCCTTGGTCCCTGGGGCTGCAAAGGGAGTGCTCAACTTGCTGAGCCATCTCAGCTTCCCAAGGAGGGATATCTTTGCCTTGCTCCTTATCTTAGTGGGAAAGTATTTCATTCCTCAACATTAAGGAGGATAATATTACAAAACAAACAGAGTTGTCCACTGTCATTAGCATAGCCAAACACTAAATACCAACAATTGCAGTGGAGAAAAATTGGTTATTTTATTATGAATGGCACTAACCAGGAGGCTAATGCTCAAAAGCCCAACCTCCCCAATGGCGTATAGGTTACAGATTACATAGTGCAAAATCACGTGATACTGTGAGTCAGCGGTCTCAGGGTTGTGCTGGGAGCTGATTGGTCAAAAGTGAAGTAGCACTGATAAATCATTTCTTCAGACTTGAGGGCACTTCTAGTGTGTCTGTTCAGGCATCCCTCCGTCTGGTCTCATGGGAAAATAGCTAGAAGGTTGTTGTACCTTGAGGCTCAGGAGCTGAAATAACTTAGGCCAAGATGTTTTCTTTAGCCTGCCAGAGGTGTCCAGAACCAGAGACCTTTAGTAAGGTCCAGGCTACTTACTGTCTTCTGCTGCCTCAGGGGTTGCTGATTTTCTGGGGGAAAGGCTAGTTCTCTGAGGACCATACATACAGACATGTATACACATTTTGAGAAAAGAAAAAAAAAAACAACTATTCAAATTGTAATATTTGATATATACCGATAACAAAAGATGAATACAAGTAACATTTGACTTGTATTCTAATTCTGCAAGTACAAGAGGTGCTCAAAGTGGTTACCCATCAATATTTATGTAATACATAGATAACATCTCTTAAAATGTGTATACATTGTTTTAGCGTTCCCTGGTATACAGAGAGAGGGATATGATTTCTAGAGCTAGAATTTAAAGCTAAACTTAAAGTCAAAGGGAGCCTCAGTTTCAATAACTAGGATTTTTTTGGTAGATGTTCTTGATCAAGTTGAAGAAGTTTTCCTCTGTTCCTATGTCGCCGAGAGTTTTAAACGTGAATGACTGTTGGATAGTGAATAGTGCTTTTTCTGTATCGATAAAATAATTTTTTTTAATTAGCCTATTGATATGATTGGTGGATTACATCAGATGATTTTCAAATTTTGAAGTATTTTGCAAATACCTTGCATATCTGAAATAAATCCCACTTGATCATTTCTATAATTCTTTTTATACATTGTTAGATTCAATTTGCTAATATTTTGTTGAGTTTTTTTGCATGTACTTGAGAGATACTGGTCTGTATATTTCCTTTTTTCATCCTTTCTTTCATTTATTTAATTTATTGCTATTCTCTAGAACAGGGGTGGGCAAACTGTGGCCCATGGGCCACATGTGGCCCGCTACAGGTTTTTTTGCAACCCACCAAGACATCAGAGTTTTATGCTACAATTTATATCTTTTCCCAAATGCAAAGTTAACTAATAAATGCAATCATTTTAAAAGGTGTGGCCCTCCGCTAACCTTCATTTCCACAAAGCGGCCCCCGAGCCAAAACAATTGTCCACCCCTGCTCTAGAAGTATTTTCTCTGTTTATATTTTCTGGAAGAGATTGTAGAGAATTGTAATTTCTCCTTAAGTGTTTAATAGAATTCACCAGTAAACCATCTAGGTTCAATCCATACTCCAGAGCCAAAGATCAAACTAATTCGGGTTTTTTGTTTGTTTGTTTGTTTGTTTGTTTGTTTGTTTGTTTGTTTGTTTGTTTGGTAAGTACAGAGTCAGCTGCCATAGTGTATGCATTGTCGCTTTGCAAAAGTCAATATAATGATAATGGCCAGAATGGAAAATCTTTTTTCTACTTACATGTTTTTCATAGCTTTAAAAAAGTTTATATAGCTTTTAACAGAGTTACCTTGATTTTGACTGGTAGCTAATTTTAGTTGGCTAGAGCTGGGCCTCGTACTTTCTGTTTTGGAAGGTTATTATTAATTCAATTTTAATAGATAGAAGCCTATTCAATCTGTTTTTGTGTGTGTGTGTGACTTTTGGTGGTTTGTGTGTTTGAAGGAATTGGTTTGTTTCATCTAGTTTACCAAATTTGTAGGTATAGATTTGTTTATGCCATTCTTTTATTATTATTATTTTAATGCCTGTGGGTCAATAGTAATGGCCCTCTTCATTTCTGATATTACTTATTTGTGTCTTCTCTCATTTTAGTTATCTTGATAGAGGTTTATCAATTTTATCGATCTTTTCAAGTAACTGTCTTTTAGTTTCGTTGATTTTTTATTCTTTGCTTTTCTTTTTTTGATTTCATTGATTTCTTTCTAATTTTCTTTTTTGTTTCTTGTAGTTCAGATTTAATTTGCCCTTCTTTTTCTAGTTTTCTGTGGTGAAAGCTTATATTTTTTATTTTAGATTATCTTTTCTTGTATATGCATTCAATGCTATAAATTTCCCTCTAATCCAGGAGTATCCAGCCTTTTAGCTTCCCTGGGCCATATTGGAAGAAGGGTTATCTTGGACCACACATAAAATACACTAACAATAGCTAATGAGCTAAAGAAATAAGATCTCATAATGTTTTTGTTTTTAAGGATTTATTTTATTGTTTGAGAGGTGAGAGATAGAGAAGGTGAGGAGGGCCTGGAGCAGTCTTCATAATTGTACATTATTAGTTGTGACATAGTTTCATTCCACACAGATAGATGTGGTTCCATGGGGGGCGGAGGAGTGGCAACTGAACCGAGGGCCTCCCACGTGGGAGGGAAACTTTACCACCATCTGGTAGTTACCAGTTGTGCTGCAGTTCAGCATATGGGTTTGCATGGGCCAGGGTTAGGATTCGATTCCTGGACCTTGTAAGGCAAGTGCTCAACCTGTTGAGCTATCCCAGCAGCCCCAGAATCTCATAATGTTTTAGGAAAGTTTACAAAGTTGTGTTGGGCCCCATTCAAAGCTGTCCTGGGCCGCAGGTTGGGCAAGCTTGCAGTCTAATCCTTGCTTTCATTGTATCCCAAAATGTTGGTGTTTTATTTTAATTTAGTTCAAAATATTTAAAAAAAATTTTCCTAGGACTGTTTTGATCATACATTAATTAGAAGTATGTTGTTTAAAAGTATTTTGGCATTTTACCACAACTTGTCTGTTATTGATTTCTAGTTTAATGTCATTGTGGTCTGAGAGCATACTTTTATGATGTCTATGATACTTGTTAAGGTGTGTTTAATGGCCCAGAATATGGACTGTCTTAGTAGATAAATATTCCATGTGATTTTGAGAAGAATGTGTATTGTATTTTCTACATATCAGTTAGATCCAATAAATTGAGGGTGCTGTTCAATTCAGCTTCCCTGCTGGATTTGTGAATCGTTGATAAAGGAGTTTGGAAATCTCCAACTATAATAGTGGGTTTATATATTTCAAGGTTATGTAATGAATATTCTTTTCCCCGTTACACTATAGAGTAATGCTACTATTTCCTTTTTATGAAATTCACTTCTTATATTTATTTTCCAGAAAGCAAACATAGTGTGTGTGTGTATATATATATATATACATATATATGTACATTTTGTAATTGAATGGTTTTGAATAATGAATAGCTCTTTCTTTTTGACTAAAAGAACAGTAAATATATCTGCATTCTCATGAAACCCTGAGTCATCTGTAAATATACTTAATAGGAAGTAATTTTTCAATGCAGAAAATGTATTCAAATCAAAACTTTGATAATATGTTTTCTTTCAAATTCATTCTGTAATTGTTTTTTTGTTTGATTGTTTTTGTTTTTTCTTTATTCTGTTTTTTATTTACCCTTTATCAATTCTATTTTCATAATTCTCTATTTGCTCTTTTTTTTAAAAAATTTTTTTTTTACTTAATCTTTTTTATTTATTTTTATTCTTTTGACAGAGAGAGAGAGAGAGAGAGAGAGAGAGAGAGAGAGAACTGAACTGGGGGAGCTCCCCAGTTCAGCATATGGATCCACACAGGCCGGGGCCGGGATTCAATCCTCAGTCCTTGGCGCTGCAAAGTGAGCGCTTAACCCACTGAGCCATCCCTGCTTTCCCTATTTGCTCTTCTTATACCTCATTTATTATAGTACCATGAATTGTTAAGACTAGGGAGTTAACCACTTAATTCTGCAGTGGGCAGGTCATGTTACATTTAGTTCCCATAGATGTAATTTAGCGGTATATTCAGACTACTTTACTCCTCGAGAAAATCATTTTTAGCCCGACAGTGAATACAATTTAAGTTGGACGGTCTTCGTTTCTTCAGCTGTGTACCCTTAATAGTTAAGTGTGATGTAGGACATTTTGTGGAAGTGTGTCTATTTTCTACTTAGTCTTAATCTTTTGGGTAAAGTAATAAATTCTGTACATGGAGTATGATGACCAGCAGATAAAAATTAAGACTATTTTCAGTTCTGTCATGTGTACTGCTCCCTTCTCCTTTTTTTCTGATGCATGTCATATGTTATGGGTATGTTTGTCACCTTTGCCTACAATAAATTTTTTTAGCATTGTCATTAGGATACAGTGTTTGAACTAAATTGATGGGGAAGGGGCATTTGAAACTACCATTTTCTTTGTGAACTATAATGCATTTAGATTTTAGATGTGAACTTAGATGTTAGCAAAGCATGTTATATTTTATATCATGTTTCCTTTATTCCTTTATGAACAACTGTAATTCTGTTTACTCAAATTCTGTCTATATGAAGCAATCCATAAAGCAAACCTTATATTGTGAACTTCTTGGGTATAGTGGTTCAACTCATTTATGTGTGTTTCACTGTAGTTTGATAGATAAATCTCTTGGATTTTCAGCATGGAGTTGGGAAAAGAAATCCTTATAGCTCCCTTTCCCCATTTAAATTTCTCCATAGTTTTGTTTGGGTTTGGCTATTTTTCTCAACTGTCAGTGGAATTATTGTCTTCCTGTCTCCATATTCAGGTAGTGTCAGTGGCTGAGTATCACCGCAGGATCGATGCTCTAAATACTGAAGAACTGCGCACACTCTGCAGACGTCTCCAGGTGCCCCCTTCAGTAGTTTAAACCCCTCCAGATTGATTGCTCCATTTTTAGTGTCTTTCATCAGGGCAAATCTTATTTTTGAAGGATTTGTTTTGACTGTAGCACTAAAAATCTCCCATCAGAAAATTCCTTTTGGTTCTTGAGAGTGCATTGATGCCTTGAAGAGCTGTAGGATTCTCTTTTTCTATCATCTTTTCATTTGGAAAAATTTCAGAGGAATTTTCTGTCACTTTAGAACTGTTCTCAGCATTGTGTGTTTCTTTGAGTGATATGGAGTGTTCACTTAATTTTAACATTGAAAGAATGTCTTTGGGTTTAAGATTAAATTTTTGCTAAACAGAATCTGAAAGATAAGGTACTATGGTAAAATTTAAAAAAATTTTAATGGATAATAAGCTTTAAATATTTTCTCTTCTGTAAGGTTATTTCAGTTATATCAATCCCACATCAAATATTTTAGTGCAATACATTTGTTCTTGAAATATTTCTGGTTGGTATTAGAAATATTTTGAAATAATATAGGTTAGTCACCAGAACTAGATAAGTTATTTAAAATTCCATGAAATAATCTTTGTGATTTTTTTTTTTTAGACAAAAGAAAATTATATAATTGAACTCATTTTCCACTTATGTGTATCGTGTGCTTTCCTATTCTTTGTAAGATATGCTTTCATGGCTTTGCTAGAACTACTGAATTTATTTTCTTTTCTCTTACTGCTTCTCATGATGCCTTGGATTTTTTTTTTTTAAACCTTTCACATCATCCAAATAAGGGTAAAACATGATGATGTGAAAGCATAAAGTGTAGCTTCTCATCAAAAATGCAATACAATTCTAGAACATGTATTAGTTGAAAATAATATGCTATTTAGGTTTGTTAAGAAATCTGTTAAAGGAACAAGATAGCTTAGCAACATTTCATTCTTATATGGAAACTGTCACTGAGCATTGCTGCATTTTAGTTATCTGCTCCAATAGAATTGTCTCCAATTTAAAAGTTTGATCAATAGTAGTTATGTTTCATATATTTTATTTTCTAAGTTACTGTGTTTTATGTGTTGTTATAATAAAATTAATATGAAAAAGTAAGTGCCCACAACATAGATTGTATAGGAGTTTGTTTTGAGTTAATTAACATTTTTAGAATATTAGATCATTTCCATCAAGCAAAAAAGCATTTTTTTCATGCATTGAATTAATCTAATTTAAAACATAGATTTGTGAGTCAGTTAACTTTTAAATTTGTTATTTGGTCAAACTAGATAAAAATTCAATGTTTAGAACATAAAAACAATGAGGCATTTTTTTAAATAATGGTAACTTTTTAAGTGAAACAGATATACACACACACACCAATGCAGGCTTATACTTTTTAGCATACTATTACTTAAATTAAAATTTTGGCACCAGGAAATTTTTCTTAATTTGTTTGACAAATTTAAAGTTTACTGTGAAAAAAATAATTTCACATATTTTAAATATCACAAATGAAAAGCATGCTAGTTGGGTCACTTTTATCCCTCAGCAGAATTAAAGTTTGCATGCAGTGATCTCCTACACAGAAATCTGCGCTTACCACTCATTATTACCTGTCCTCCTTCATGTACCGAATGAGAAAAATGTCTTCTTATAATTAAAAAAGATTTTTCTGCATTGAATATGCCATTGTTATTAGATGGAGCATCTTTTGCCTTTTAAAATACTAAATTAAAATTTTAATCACCTTTTCTAAGGCATAAAGTTTGATTTCTCTAAAGGCTGAAAGTTTTGAAAGCATATTGCAATTTTATATTAATATACTGCTGCTGTTCATTTTTTATTTTTTTAGATTTCTACAAGGGGAGATACAAATTCAAAGCTAGTTGCTCCAGTGAAAGCAGACCTGGAGTCTGAATCTTTTCGACCAAACCTAAGTGATCCCAGTGAACTTTTACTGCCAGATCAAATTGAAAAGGTATGACGTACCCACATATGTGCATTTCTGAGTGTGTACCCATAAGAATAAAGCAGCCAGTTGTTTTGAAAACTGAAGAAGCATGAAAACGATGTAATAGAAGGTATTAGCAGATTTGGATAAACAAACATCTTAAAAAAATAAAAAAAGCAGTTTAGGTGAGATACTACAATAGTCGGTATTTAGTTTCTTCTGTGCTACTTACTCACTTTATATGGATTATCTCATGTAGTTGTTACAAGATGTGTAGGAGTTGGGTACTCTAATTGTGTGCATTATATAACTGAATAAATGTGGTCAGAGAGAGGTTTGGTAATTAGTCAAAGTCACACATATATAATGTTTTGAAGCTTGATTTCTAACTCTGGTAGTCTGCCTCTAGAGCACATTATTTGAGGGGTTATTAATAATCAAGATAACAATCCAATCAATATTTTTAATTCAGTACTGAGGACACTATAAATCAAATTTCTTGTCTCGTATCTTGTTTGGCGTGATTCTTTCTTTTCTTCTTGGACAATTAATATTTCATGGTGAGAATGTACAATAACTTTGAGAATGAGAAATAATTTCTACTGTTACTTTTGTAGCCTACATTTTATAATGTACCATTAAATTCCAACTGGCATTAGTATCCTACAAATTGACAATAAACTATCAAGAACTGTTAACATTTTATTTTTCGAAGCTTACCAAGCATCTTCCACCAAGAACTATTGGCTATCCATGGACTCTTGTTTATGGTACGGGGAAGCATGGCACAAGCTTGAAGACCCTTTATCGAACAATGACAGGTTTAGACACCCCAGTGCTGATGGTGATTAAAGACAGTGATGGGCAGGTAAGAAAACAACTGTAGAAACCTCACACTTTAAGAGATTACAGTAACAGTACACTATTAGTATATTCTTTTGATAATTATTTTCACTAATGCATTTTATTAAGTTCAACCAATAATTATTGAATACTTTTAATATGCAAGGCCTTACAGAGTGCTCTGGAGGATAGATATGAGCATGAATAACTTTTAAGAATTCCTGTCGTGGAAGAGATTATAGTCTGGTAGAAAAGTACATGTAAGCATATCAGTATCTAATGCTAAGCAAAATACGCCAAGTACCGTAGTGAAAACCTAGAAAAATAAAAGTGGTGTTTAGAGTAAGGGTTGTTCATATCTGTTAGGGAGAGAGAAAAATTAGGTCCTCAGAAAGGGTGGAAATTGACAGTCTCTAAACACAAGGCAAAGTTATGATAGTTATAATTGTGTGAGAGTGAAACCAAGAACAAAACCACAGATAAGCAAGAACATTGGTGTGTTACTGAAACAGCAAGTTCATG
>PVKE010022418.1:0-25586 GCA_004027555.1 Craseonycteris thonglongyai | reverse complement strand
AGGCCCCGAGGACCGAGGATCGAATCCCGGCTCCGGCCCAGGCAGGACCCACATGCTGAACTGGGGAGTTCCCACAGTTCGGTTCTCTAGCTGTCTCTGTCTCTGTCTCTCTCTCTATCTGTCAAAAGTAAAATAAAAATAAATATGCACTGAAGATAAAATAATTACTCTCTATAAATATAAAAAGATATTAAAAAAAAAAAATTTTTATTGAAACCAGACCTAAGTTCTGATTTTTGTCCTTTTTAATTAAAATAAAATCTTTTCAACAATGAAAGTTTTGATGGATATCCATAGAAAGAATATAGATAGAACCATAAATGATTTTTAGTTTTCCTTTAAGATCAAAATTAAGTGCTATACTGCAAAAAAAAAAAAAAAGTATTCTACAAAGTATTAATTGAATGCCGAGTCACCCAAGTGTATTTAAAAAAGGGTGAACTAAAAGTTTGGGGTTTTTTTATTTCCTCCTGGAGCACTTTGTCTAGATAAGGTTGATTTCTGCCTTCTATGACTGTGATTTAAAATATGACTTCTCTGAACTTTGTAACCTTATTTGAAGGAAAGGATTTTAAGAGCAAGGGATAAAATTCAATTAACTGAGATGACAGAAAATAATCTACTAGGCAAATATATCAGGCAATTGGAAGCTTTCATACCTTTCAAAAAGAAAATAACCTATTTCTTGCCTTGTTATCTAATGACACAGGAGTTTGTTTCTCTTGAAGCTGTTACAAATCTGCCTAATGAGGCCTAAACACTGTTGCCAAGCAATTAGAGTTTTTTTGTGTCACTAATTTCCTTCATTTCCGCAGTTGCTGATAATCATTAGCCAATACTGTCTCATCTAAGAATGCATGTGTGCATATACACACAGACATAAACACACTCCAAGTGGCTGAGAAATATAACAACAGCTCATTGACAGTTCAAGCCAGTGGGTGCGGGTCAACAGCCTCAGACACCAAACTTGGACATTTTTGTATATTTTATTAGTCAATGCACATGTGCTGATCAAAGTTCATTTGCTATTATGTGGGTACTGTTTATTTCATTGGTATTGAAAGATGGCAGCATTTACTAATATGAACACACATGCACACTGGCAGGTTATATTTTCTAAAGTGACACTTCACTATTACCTGTCCCACATGCTTTTCTAGAACCTTGCTACTCCTCCATCAAAAAATAAAGTCTAACTCACTTGCCCTTGAATATGGGCTGGCTTGTGGTGAGCCTATAAACAGTAGAGTCCAGCAGAAGTTTCTTCCAAGGTAAGGTAATAAAGAGGAACGTGGTTTCCCACTTCTCCTGTTGACTTCAGCTGCCACATTAATAGCCCAATGGCCTGAAGGCCACCATGCTGTGTGGGAGCTTAGAAGACTCCACAAACAGACCACAAGGAGAGAGATTCCCAGCCATCTCTATCTAGCTGCTCTAGCCATCCAAGTGCTCTGTCAGCTCCAGTCACCAACTGGCTGATGGCAACCACATGAAAAAGGTGCCCAGTGAAGGCTTCCTGAATTCCTGACCCAAAGAAACCATGAGTAATAAAATAGTAGTTGGAGATTAAGTCAGCAAATATTGGCATAAAATTTACACAGCAATTCACAATGAGAATATCACATTCTAAGAACAGGACTATGGTTAGACTATATTCCTATATACATTCTTTTCCTTAGAGGACAGATCAGACACTGTTGGTGTTCTGTTCACGCCCGTTGGCTTTTTGTGTTTTCATACCAGCTGTCAACTTCTTACTGAAAGCCACTGTCACTCTCTGCCTGAGGGCTTTCCTGTCTGCAGCCCATGTGGCCAGTGGAAGAGAAGGCCTGAAGTACCAGGGAGTTACTCCCTCCAGGGAAGCCTTTAGTTAATAGAAAATGATGATGTTTCTGCATAAATAGCCCATCTTTGCCCCTCAAATGGGAAAACTCCAATGTAGGTTCCACCACATCTCCCCAGGAGCTCACGGTGGTGGTGAAGTCAGGAAGATCCTCCTCTGGCTGCCTTCCCCCTCCTCTCTTGTCCCCCAGCCCACTGGGGCTCCCTGACATCACACTGCAACACTGTCCATAAATCACCATCTCAGGTCAGCTTCTGAGAGAACCCAGATGAAGGTAAGGGGGAAGCAGGCTCACGGCTGCGGAGACCCCAGCTCTTCCACTGCAGCTTTGTATCACAGGGCGTGTCCAAAAGAGCTGCTGACAGTGGTGCCTGAGACTAGATCAGGAGAAGTAGAGCATCCTCGTTTGTGGCCTTTTGTTAGGTATACAGAAGGTGTACATGTGAACACCCACACAAAGTTACAAATAGAGTCTGCGTCCTGAGAGGACCATTTTGTCAAATACAGACTTTCCCCTTTCTTACTCCAAATTTTGAAAATGATTTAAGTCAATAAGAATATATTGCATAGTAACTGTGTGCCCAGTGCTATTAGACTACGCAGCCAGTACAAGAGAAAAGAGACACCCCAAAGTCAGTGAGTGCGTGGAATGTGGTCAGGGAAGCAACCCATACTCACAGCAAAAACACAGGAAGAGTGTATAGCAACACGGGCAGGTGAGAGGCTTGCAGAGAAAGAACTGCCACTCTAAGAACCATCAGGATAGTGATGGTGCCCCCGTTTCTAATCCTAGGGCATCCCCATAGCCTGGTGGGAGGGGCAGAACCATACTGGTAGGAACCCAAAGGATTTACTTGGCACCTCCCTGAAGACTAATTGTCATTCAATAAGCACCTCTTCCACATGAGACAGCCCCTAAGCGTTTTTTTTGTTGTTGGTTTTTTTTTTATGTAAGGTGGTGGTATTTTATACAAAGACATTGTTCCTGAAGAAATGCACATATAATTTAATATTAATCCCCAAAAAGGAGGTATTTCTGATTACCAACCACATGGCAACAGCAAAAAATAGTGTACAATTCCCTTGGCCTGTCGGCTTTGAAATTACACAATTCTGGACTCACTTTTTATTTCATAGAGACTCGCTTTATTTCAAATTTAAGGCAAATAAAACCACTAATAATTTGCAATATACTAAATTAAACTAAAATGTGTTCTCACTACTTAATTGCATCCTCTTCATTTTTATGCTAACAATTAATTAATATTTATATTAATAGCAATATAATAGTTATATAATATCTATAAAGAGTTTCATGTTTATTATGCAAGTGCTTACCATAGGTAAATGCTTAGCATAAATGTTAACTCATTAAATCTATTACAAAGTAAATGTTACTATTAACCCAGTTTATAGGTGCAGAAAAGTCAGGTAAGAGAGATTAAGTAGCTCTCCCACAGCTGAACGAATGATAAGTGATTGAACAACAGTCAGGCAATCTGGGCCTAGAACCTACTACACTCTCAACCACCAGACTCTACTTCCTCATTTAATCCCCATAAGACCCCTATGGTGGAAGCATTGCATTCCCCTTTTACTGGTGAGAAAGCTGAGGCTCCCGAGAGTTAGCCGGAATTCCAACGCAGTTCTATCCAGCTCTGACACCCACAATGCTTGCCTCAAGCTTAGCTGTGTCCCACCTGCCTCCGGTTTCCTGGCTGTGTCAGCGCCAGGATAGACTTGGTCCAGCACTCCCCTAGGCTGCTAATATCAAGATAAACACTTTTAGTCAAGTAGACAGACAAATGAAAAAATAGTCATCTTTATCATGAAACTTGATGAGAGGTATAAAAACCTAGTGGCCGGGTGACCTTACGCCAGTAACAGCAGACATTTATAAAGACCCTACAACAAACCAGGCACTGTTCTGGGCACCTCGATCCCCGTGCATCAGCTTGTTGAAGCCTCATAACAACTCATGAGGTGGGCATTAGTCTTCTTCCTCCGGTAGTACAGCTGTCTCAGAGGCTCGGAGAAGTGGGATGGAGGAAGAGGCCTTGCAGTTGTTTCCCTCAACAGCAGTTTCTCCTCAACTAGGAAAACAGAGAACAGACTGGGTGACAAGTTCCTTCTCAAACTCACTCACAAAGATGCACATAAGCTTGAATGCATGGTGTGAGAGAGAAACTGAGGCAGAAGAGGTGGGTTGCTCAGAAGAGAGCAGCAATGATCCAAGGGATTTCCAGAGGTGAAAAGGCAAGCTAAAGACTTCCTTCACGATTCCCTAAAAAGTCTCAGAAGCACTGGGGTACCAAGTTAGAGAAAAACCTGTGGGCTTCTGGAAGGACGGGTGGGGCAAATAAACTGCTTGAATGAATTGCTTGTATTCAGAAGAGAAGAAACTTTTTTTTTTTTTTTTTAGATAGAGGGAGGAGATATATTAGCTGACTTTTTTTTTTTGATAGAGGACAGAAGAGAAGAAACTTTATTTAAATGGTTAATTTAACCTCCCTTGTTGTAACAACCAGAGATTACCCCGCTAAAATGATTGTTTCTCCAGAGTGTTGCAGACTAAAAAATCTTCATGTGCTTCTTTTCCTTTTAATCACCAGATCTTGAGGCCAGAACGAGAGATTTGAAAGTAAATTGTGAGCCCATCTGCCAGCTGGGGGCATACTGAGACAAAAGAAAGATTCTCACTGGCAGAGCCTGCTGATCAGGAGACCTTTAATCCAGCTGGATTGATTTTAACGCATTATTTCCCATGTTGCATCGACATTCCTCCCATCCTTGAAGATGCTAAGCTAAAAAGATATTTTCTGTTTGTTATCAGCTTATTTAGTTTGAGATTTAGCTATAGCTCATATGTTGTATAAATCTAGGCCAGCTGAGGGGAAAATCTTCCCAGGGTTCAATCGAATTTATAAATAAATGGACGATGCAGCAACAGGGTCATGAAATGGAACGCTCTGTGATTCCATGTGATGGCTTCACACAGGAGCTCTTCTAGAAAACAAAGAGAATTTAGGAAACAAGAGGGTGTATACATCCTCAAGGTCATAGGTCATTTTGAAAAGAACCCCTTATAAACTTTTGCTATTCATAAAACTTCTTCAATCGGTTGAACCAATTCAGTTGCAGAAAATCAGGCAACACTGCTGACAAGTAGAAAAACTCTAGGAATGAGGCACTAATGCTGATTTTTAAAGTGAAGAAAGAAAAATAAGCTAATCCCCAGTTCAGAAAAGGTAGAGGATATTTCTGCAGATACTTTCTGAAGCACATTTGATAATTTATTTAGTATTCAGGATTCTTAAGTTAACCAACTGTTTCTTCGTGTTTATACGACTGATACACAACCTAAAGCTGAGATTTAATTTATCCAGGATGCAAAGCTTGATTTTAGCTGGTAGCTGTTTGGAAATTGCTAAGTTATAAAGGGAAGCCTTCCTCAAGACATTAGTAAAATTAATTCAATATAAGGAAGAATACCGTCATTCTCAAGGTCATATAAAGTTGTGCTTTAATAAAGAAAAAGTTTTAAAGGATGCTTATTAAAGAAGCACAGTAATGACAAAAGTTATCACATATTTTAGATAGTCTTCTATGTTACTGTTCTTGTAATTTATTTATTCATTCAACAAAGCAAAATTTGCAATTTATTTATGCATTCATTCAACAAAGATTTGCATAAGTGCTCTGCCACATTCTCTGTTAGACACTAATGATATAACTATGCTGAAGACAACTGGGTTCTTGCCATCTTGGACAAAAGTGACAAGTAAGCTATTTGATATTATGCATGGATTCCCATTATTTTTTAAAAGTATTAGTTAAAAACCAAAAGATGGGATGCCAGGATGGTTCAACAGGTTGAACCCTCTCTTTGCAGCCCCTGGGTCTGAGGATCAAATCCCGCCCCTGGTCCATGCAAACCCATATGCTGAACTGTGATGTGCTTCCCATGTGGGAGGCCCCCTAGTTCCGTTCTAGCCTGGGTGAGCTTCCAGGTAGGAGGCCCCTGGTTTGGCCCTTGGCTGGCAGGGTTGTGCCTCCCATGCAGGAGGCCCCCAGCTCCATTTCTGCCCTGCGAGTCTCGTAGCCATCTGTGTGGAATGAAACCATGTCGAAGAACTAATGACATACAACTATGGAAACTGCTCTGGATCCTCCCCCTTTTCTCTCTATCTCTATCTGTCTCTATCTCTCTGTCAAAAACAGTAAAAAAAAAAAAAAAGAGATTTAATAGTTAAAAATCCAAAGGATCAAAAGCAAAGATGTTGAGGCTGAGTTCAGAAGGAGGAGTGAGCAAGCTTGTGTATTTCCAAGTACTAAAAACCATCCTATCATCTGTAGCAGGTCTCCAGATGAACCAAGGAAATACCTAGCCTCTCTCACCTATGTAACAGGTAAGTAATGATACCTAACTCATAGGGTTGCTGCAGAGTATATGTACAAAAGGGTTTAGCTTGGTGACACCCAATACTCAATGGAAGTGACCTGCTGTTATGTAACTCACAAGCACAGTACTTGGCACTAAAAGTGTTCTATCAATATTGATTTATTTCTCTTGTGATGCAGAAACACACACATATACATACATACAACTGTAAGGCAAGGTCTCCAAAGTGAGGTATGCATAACAATCCATTGGTTAAAGAAAAAAAGCACATTAGGACTTCTATTTGTAAGTTTTTATATAAAAATGGCAAAAACGATTGAGGTTTATTGAATTCATACTACTGCCCTTCCTTGATCTGTGTGTCACAGTTTCGCCTTATTGGCACTTGAAGTAACACAGATAATATGGGAATCTCGCCACTCCAAAGAGCTGAAGCAACAAACACCCTTGTTTGGTGGCTTTCCAGCTACTGTAATACAGGGCACTTTTGTGAGCACCATTAAATGAATGCACCGTTTCTTAACTGAATTAACACTCCCAATTTGGGAAAGTGACTAAAATATTCTAGCTAAGGAATCATGGATTAAAAATAATCCTATAATAATATTAAAGCACAAAGGAACCCCCCCAAAAGGCAGAAGTTACCCTCTTTCACTCCCATTATTCCTCATTCACCTCATTACAAGGTAAAATCCGTAATGATCCAACTCGTATGACAAGAGTTCAACCAAAATATTAAGTTATAGAAGATTATAGGAAATAAGTAGAGTTAGAGATAATGAACCTAAAAGAGTTAAGTTTGTTATCACAATAAACCTAACTCTTTGTGTTTACTGTGGTATTAACACAGGTTTTAAAAGTGGCTGTACCACTTTACATTCTCACCATCAGTCTATAAGTTCAGTGCCCCTCATCCTCATCAGCCCTTGGTAGTTTCTTTTTCTGAGGTTTTAATTTGCATTTCCCTGCTGCCTAATGAAGTTGAGCAGCTCTTCATGTTTTCAAAGGCTTTTTACCCATTTTGGAAACTGTGTGATCCATTGTTTTCTAATTGATTTGTAGGAATAGTTTACATATTCAATGTATCATATATTTGTTATGTATATGTGTGTGCATATAACAAATATTTTTTTCTATTCTATTACTTGACTTTTCCTTCTTTTATGATTAGTGATTATTGAATTCATTTAAAATCTAGCCTTCCAAAGTCATGAATATATGCTACCCTTTTAGATCTGTTTTACCTTTCCTAGTTAGATGTATAATCTGCTTGGAATTGGGTTTTGTGTATAGTGAAAGAAATAGTCCAAGACCCTTTTTTCCTTGTGGATAGTCAATTAACCCAGAAGCATTTATTGGAAAGACCATCCTTTCCATACTGTATCCTAGTGCCACTTTTGCAATAAAACCAAGAGACTAAATGTGGATCTGCCACTGGACTGCTGGTTCCATTGCTCTATTTGTCTATCTTGCACCCATTCTATATTGCCTTCTTAGAAAGCACCAGTAGTTAAATCCATCAACGTTGTTCTTCTTGAAGATTGCCTTGGCTATTCTTGGTCATTTCTATTTCCATATGAATTTTAAAATCCATTTTTAAATTTCTACACCCAAAAATAAAATAATAATCTGCCAATTTTTGCTGGGATTGGACTGAATCTACAGATCAATTTAGAAAGAATTAACATCTTTATAATTTTGCCTTTCAATGCATTGATGTCACTCAACAATTTTCCACAGATCTGTTGCACATCAGCATTTATTCAAAAATGCTTTATTATTTTTAATGCTATTGGAATTAAAGTTTTATAAAGTTTTGTGTTCTAATTATTGCTAATATACAGAAACAAAACTAATTTTGGTATACTTTTGTTATATTCATCAGCCTTGCTAAACCCATGTTGTAATCCTAATTCTTTATCTACAGATTGCTTTAACTTTTCTATGTCTTAACCATATCATCTGTTTTATTTCTTGCTTTTCTTTCCTCCTCTCTTTCATTCCAACCATCAAAATTTCTCAATCTTTTTCTTCCCAATTTGCACTGGCTAGACCCACCAGTATAATGTTGAATAAATATGGTGATAGTAGGCATCTTTCTTTCATTCTCAACTATATTGGAAAAATTATAAATTAATCATTATTATTAATCATTTTAAATTGTGATGTTTTCTGTTGGTCTTTTACAGATACATATTCAGATTAGGAACATTCTCTTGTATTCCTAGTATTCGCTGAGTTTTTTAATTATGGATTTAACTCTATGCTATATATATTTTTGCTTTTATTGAGATAGCATTTGATTTTCTTCTGTTAACATGCAGAATATCAACTGATTTTCAAAAATTAAACTAAGCTTTAATTCCTGGAATCAACCCAATGTAATCATGATTTTCTTTTTTATGTATATTGTTCTGTTTGATTTGCTAATAACTTGGGATTTTTTATCACTATCCATTAGAGATATTTCCTGTTATTTCCCCTTCTTATACTGTCCTTGTGATATTTTTATTTCAAGGTCATTCTGGCTTCATAAAACAAGTTGTGGAATATTTCTTCCTTATCTCTTCTCTGAAGACATAAATGCAGGATTACTATATATCATCCTTAAGTGTTTGGAAGATTTCAACAGTAAAAAGCCATCTGTCTTGGAGTTTTATTTAATGGAAGATTTAAAAATTATAAATTTTATTTCTTTAATAGATTTAGGAAGATTAGTTAGGTTTTATCTTCATGTACCATTTAATAAGTTGTGTTTTCAAGGAACTTATATAAATTTCAAAATTATTGGCACAAGTTCTTCAATGTTATCACTGTACAGTCTTTATAATGTTTAAAAGATCTATTGTGATGTCCTTTTTTTCATTGCTGATAAAGGGTACTGTGTGAGTTTTTCTCTTGATAAGTCTTGCTAAACGTTTAAAAATTATATTAATTTCTTCATAGAGCTAACTTTTTGTGTTGATTTCCTTCATTATATGCCTATTTTCTACTTGATTGATTTCTGTGTTATATGCCTTATTTTCTTCCTTTTTCTTTCTTTTTTTTTTTGTTTAACATTTTTTTTAACTTTATGAGAGAGATATTTTAATCATGAATTATCTTCTTTTATAATATACCATGTAGTGCTACAACTCCCTCTCTAAGGACAGCTTTAACTACCTCCTCAAATTTTATGTGTCATATTTTTATTGTTTGTCAGTTTATAATCTTTTCCATTGTCCACTGTAATTTCTTCTTTAACCCATGGGTTATTTAGAAGAATATGAGTTAATTTCCAATAGAGATTTTCCTAATTACTTTTTATTATTGACTTCTAGCATAATTGTATTGAAGTTAGAAAACATGCTCCCTATGTTTTTAATAATTTGATTTATGATCTAGCATGTGGTCATTTTTGGTGAGCATTCTGTACGAATACATATGAACATTAATCAATCTCCATTTGCTTCTTGTAGTATTCTATATATGTCATTTAGTTTAAGTTGGCTAAACCTCTAATTTCACTGACTCTTCTGTCTGTTTGTTCTACCAGTTACTGAAAGAAGCTTTTTAAAATTTTAATTGATTATAATTTCATATATTTCTTCTTTTCATCTTATCCCTTTTTATATTTTGAAGATTTGTTACTAACAGCATACAAATCTAGGATTGTCATGTCTTCCTGTTGGATTAAACATTTTATCATAAAATGTTCTCTTTTATCTCCAGTAATTCCTCATTCTTAACATCTATTTTGTCTGATATTAATGTAGTTTTACCAGCTCTCTTTTTGTTAGTATTTGCATGGCATATTTTTCTAGACTTTTATTTTCAACATTTTGATGCCCTAATAATAAAACTATGTCACATTTAAGCAGAAGATTATTGAATTTTTAATGCAATATGACAACCTTGATTTTTAATTTAGTCTGTTGTATTTAATGTCCACACTACTATATTTGGGTTTAAATTCACCATCTTAATATTTGTTTTCTATTTGTCTTAACTATTCTTTGTTC
Source organism: Craseonycteris thonglongyai (assembly GCA_004027555.1). Taxonomy (NCBI): domain Eukaryota; kingdom Metazoa; phylum Chordata; class Mammalia; order Chiroptera; family Craseonycteridae; genus Craseonycteris; species Craseonycteris thonglongyai. Next base: position 15,337 of record PVKE010022418.1, on the reverse strand, counting down.
TTTTTCTCTTCTTTTTTGTTCTTTTTGGGAATAACAAAGTATGTTATTCCATGTTTGCCCTTCATTAGTAAATTATGCATTCTTTTATTATTCTTTTAGTAGTTACCCTAAAGAGTACAACATGTACCTTGATTTATTAGGGTATACTATAAATTTCTGCTGTTACCATTTGTTTATTTCTTGAACAAATTTGAGGATTTTAGAACACTTTAATTCCATTTATTATCTCTTATTTTTGTGCTATTGTTGGCTTATTTTAATTAAATATTTTAACCCCCTAAGACAATATTCTTGTTTTCTAATACAATCAATATTTATTTAAATCAGGGTTTCTCAAACTTGCCACTCAAAGTTGAAATTTAGGGCTGATAATTCTTTATTGTGGGGGGTTGGCCTACGCAGTATAAGATGTTTAGCAACAGTCTTGGTCTCTACCAAACCAAAAATGTTTTACCATATTGCCAAATGTTCCCTGGAGGACAGAATTACCTTCAGTTAAGAAGTACTACTTGAGACTTACACAAATATTACATACATTTTTACCATTGCCAATGCCCTTAATTTACTGCTGAGTTTCTGGGCTTTTCACTGAGATCATTTTCCACTGCTTTCTTCTTCTTTAATTTTTAATTTTTAGTATGATTCTTCTGCAGCAAATCACAGTAATTTTTTCCCCTGAAAGCATTTTTTCACAGTCACTATTAAGGGTATTTTCACTGGACATAAATTCTAGATTGGAAATTATTTCCCTTCAGTGTTTTTCTTTTAAAGAACCAACAATTAAACTCATAGTTAATTTTGCAACAGAAACTGGACTGACATTGTTGATGTGTCCTCCTCCCACCACCATGACCCTATTCCTCAACTACCTTTAAGATTTTCTCTTGATCTTTAGATTTCATCATTTTCAGCATGATATCTGTAGGTATGGTTTCTTTGTATTCATCTTGTCTGATGTTCATAGTGCTTCTTAAATCTGGGGCTTGATATTATTTATCAGGTTTGGAATATTCTCAGCCACAATCTCTTTAAACATTGCCTCTGTCCATTCTTTTTTCCATTCCTCTTAGACACCAGATTCACATGGTTAGACCTTTTTCACTGTGTCCTATATATGCTTTGTACTTTTATATGGGGCTTCTTGATGTTCAGCCTCACTCTGGGCCATCTGATGGGTTCTATGTTAACAAACCTCCAATACCCAGATCTTTGAATATTTTCTTTTGTGCTGTTCAGATATGGAGGACTGAAGTTTTCCAGTCTTCTACTTGGGTGGAGAACATTTGACTTTTAGCTTTCTGGGAGTCTCAGAAAAAAGAGTGAGAATCTTAGCATGTAGCATTCATCTAGGCATAATTAGTCCCTGTGTTTATATGATGGTATTATTGCAATAATTGTACCTGGCATCATCCAGTCCAATGATCCCATTTTATACCCTCAGACAATGTGTTTATATTAAACGAAATGAAGTTAAAGTCTTCATTAAGTGTAACAACTGTTGAATCTTTTGGTATAAGTCTTTTATCAACTAAAAGAAGTTCCCTTCTCTCCTTGATTTGCTAAATTTATTATAAATAGGTGTTGAATCTTATCAAATACTTTGTCTGAATTTTTTTTTAATCCCATCCTTTTCTCCTTCATTTTATTTTTTATGGTTAATGGGGCAGCCTTACTTTCCTGGAATAAGTTTTACTTGATACTGAAATATTTTTATATATTTTTGGATTCGGCAACTAATATTTTATTTAGAATTTCTGCATTTATCTTTTTAAATGAAATGCCTATGATCTTCTTTCCTTGTCTTGTCTTCATCAAGTCTTAGAACCAAAATGATGTTATAAAGAAATCAGGCAACTTATATTCTTTCCACTATTTTCCGGAATACCTTCTTTAAGATAAGAATTATCTGTTCCTTGAAATTTTTAAAAAGAATTTACCTTAACCATAAAGGCATATAATGTTTGGGGGGAGGGAGGGAAATCTTTGACCATGATTTTAATTCATTTAATATTTGTTAGGTATTCAAGTTATACTACTTCTTTTTATACCAATTTTGAGATGTTACTTTTTCTAAAAACTTAATCATTTTATATAGGATTTTTAATTCATTAGCATACATATAATAATATTCTTTTACTTTATTAAATTTTCTGGTGTGCCTGTAGTTGTTTACCCTTTGTTAATCTTTATTTGTCACAGAGGACAGCCTCTTATACATTTTTCAAATAACCCATTTTTGTTTCAGAACTCTTATTTATTTTTTCTCTACTTTATATATATCTGCACTTTATTTATTCTTTTGTACTTACTCTCTTATGCTTTTTCCAAGTTTTTGAGTTGAATATTTACTTATTATTATCTTTTTGTTTTTCTAATTAATGGCTTTTAAAATCTTTGAAACTCCTATATTTAGTATAAAACACAAATTTTGAAATGTTATTCAGTTCTAAATATTTGTTCATTTCTTTATTGATTTTTTTAATCAGGTATTAATTAGTAATATGTTTTTAATTTATAAACATATCAGATTTTTAGCTATCATTTGGTATTCATTTCTAATTGATTCCATTATGGCACAGAAAATAGCCATATAGCAAAAATGTAGGTATTGGTTATTTGGAATGTATTGAGATTTTCATTATAGCCAATTCATGCTTTATTTTAAAAAATGTTCCATGAATGATCAAAAAGAGTTAATCTCTCCCTTTCTGTGTAGAGCTCTACCTATGTCTATGAGCTCACGTTATACTATCCAGTTCTGATCTTTATATCTCTGTTTACTCGTAATCTACTTAATGTAAGAGTTTTTTAAAGGGTTGTATTAAAACCTCAAAGACAATTGATGTTTTATCTAATTCTTCTTGCTGTTACATCAGTTATTGCTTGATATGTTAAGGCCACATGTAGTTAGGATGGTATATATTTTTATCTTTATTGTTCCTCTACAGTTATAATAAATTTTGATTTGCTGTTAATGATATTTTGCCATAAACTTTATTTTGTTAAATATTAATATTATTACACCAACTTTCTTTTTTAAATAGTTTTTTTTTAATTACAGTTGACATACAATTTATATTAGTTACAGGTGTGTAACATAGGGATTAGACATTTATATAACTTACAAACTGATTACTCCAATTAATCTAATACCCATCTGACATCATACATAGTTGTTGCAATATCATTGACTGTATTCCCTATGCTGTACTTTACATCCCCAGGATATTTTTTAAATACTAATTTGTAGCTCTTAATCCCTTTCACTTAACACACCCATATCTTAAACACCCTTCTCAGGGAACCATGAAAATGTTTCCTGCATCTGTGTGTTTGTCTCTGGGTTTTGTTTGTCTGTTTGTTTTGTTTTGCTTTGCTTTGTTTCATTTTTTGTTTTTTAGTTGTTTAGATTGCACACATAAGTGAAACAATATGATATTTATCTTTTTCTGTCTTATTTCACTCAGCATAATACCCTCTAGGTCCATCCATGTTGTTGCAGATAGCAAGATTTTATTCCTTTTTATGGCTGAGTAATAATATTCTATTGTATACATGTACCACTTTATCCATTCACCTCTTGAAGGATGCTTTTGTTGCTTCCACATTTTGGCTATTGTAAATAATGCTGAAATTAACATATGGATGCACATGTCCCTTCCAAGTAGTGTTTTGGGTTTCTTTGGGTAAATACCCAGAAGTGGAATTACTCTTGTTATAGCTTTTGTTTTAAAGTTTATTATGTCTTATATAAGTACTGCTACCTTAACTTTTTGTTTGTTTTTGTTTTCATGAAATATCTTTCTATCCCTTTATTTTTAATCTGCATGTGTCTTTACATCTTAAGTGAGTCCTGTGTAGACCGTATATGCAAGAGTCTTGTTTTCTTATCCATTCAGCGACCCTTGTCTTTTGATTGGAGCATTTAATTCAATTACACTTAAAGTAGTTTTTAATAGATATGTAGTGATTGCCATGTTATCATTCACATTTTTTATTTCATTTTCTATTTCTTCTTAAAAGAGTCCCTTTAACATTTCTTTTAATACTAGATTTGAGACACGTTAGTTAGCATGTTGCTAGGGAGATAAAAAAGTCCCTGGTAGAATAAACAAAAGCAGCCATATCCTGGAACTCTAGGTTTTGAAATGACTCATTCGTTCCAGAGCAAAAATGGACTTGCACTCTGGAGGTGAATAGGTTGTTTGATTGTTTTGAAAGCCCCTGTAGGCTGGGCAACAGAGCAAATCTGTTGGACAGACCCCATTAAAAGGTACAACTCCCTTTTCCAAGCATGTAAATAAATAAAGAAAGAAAGAAAGAAAGAAAGAAAGAAAGAAAGAAAGAAAGAAAGTAACAGTCTTTTACTTTAGCTTGTGGGCATCCCAGTTTTGGGTGCCTGTCTTGTAAGAGCGTGCCTTTAGTTCAATAAATATCTTTAGTCCTCTACCTCTCCTTTCAAGTCTGAATTCTCATTCTTTGAGTGTCTGAGACTACAACCTCCAGGCACCAGAATCCTGTAACAGTTTGGTGATGATGAATTCTGTTCATTTTTTCTCATCTGGGAAGCTCTTTATTTGCCCTTCAATTCTAAATAATAGTTTTCCTGGGTAGAGTAATCTTTAAAAAAAAAAAAAGTATTTTATTGTTTTTGACAGAGCCAGAGAGAGAGACAGAGACAGAGAGAAGCAGGGAGGGCCCAGAGCAGTCTCCGTAGTTGTATATCATCAGTTCTTGACATGGTTTTGTTCCACACAAGTAGGCGGGGGCTGCGCTGGGCGGGAAATGGGCTGGGGACCTACTGCATGGGAGGCACATTCCAGTTCAGCATATGGGTTCACACAGGCCAAGGCCTGGATTTGATCCTGGGTCCCTGGGGCTGCAAGCCAGTGTTCAACCCACTGAGCCATCCTGGCTTCCCCTAGGTAGAGTAATCTTGATTGTAGGTCTTTGCTTTTCATCACTCTGACCTGCAAAGTTTCTGCTAAAAAATCAGCTGACACTCTTATGGCAGCTCCCTTGTAGGTAACTAACTGCTTTCCTTTTATTGCTTTTAAAATTCTCTCTTTGTCTTTAAAATTTAATATTTTAATTATGATGTGTCTTGGTGTGGGCCTTTTTAGGTTTATCTTGTTTAGGGCTCTCTACACTTCCTGGGCTTGTATATCTATTTCCTACCCCACAATAAGAAAGATTTTCATCATTTAAAAAAAATTTTTTTAGGGGAAGCCAGGATGGCTCAGTGGGTTAATCGCTCACTTTGCAGCCCCGAGGACTGAGGATCGAGGATCGAATCCCGGCCCCGGCTCGTGGGAACCCATGTGCTGAACTGGAGAGTCCCCCCAGTTTAGTTCTCTCTCTCTCTCTCTCTCTCTCTCTCTCTCTCTCTCTCTGTTAAAAACAATAAAAAAAAAATTTTATTAGGAGATGCTAGGATGATAGCTCAGCAGTTGAGTGCTTGCCTTACAGTTGTAAAGTCTTGGGTTCAGTTTTCGGCCCTGGCCTGTGCAAACCCCCTATGCTGAACTGCAGAGCAACTGATAACCACCAAAGTGGCTCAGCAGCAAAAACTCTCCCCTCCCATGTGAGATGCCCTCAGTTTGGTTCCCACCCCACACAGCCCCACACCCACCTGTGTGACATGAAACCATGTCACAACTAATGATGTACAACTATGGAGACTGTTCTGGGTCCTCCCTCTTTCTCTCTCTCTCTCTCTCTCTCTCTCTCTCTCTCTCTCTCTCTCTCTGCCTCTCATCTTCTCTCAAACAGTAAAAAAAAAAAATTTTTTTTTAAGATTTTTATTAAAATATAGTTAACATACAATATTGTATTAGGTTTGGAGGTACAGCATAGTTATTCAACATTTATATACCTAAAGAAGTGATCAGTGGAAGCTGGGATGGCTCAGCGGGTTAAGTGCTCGCTTCACAACCCCGGAGACCGAGGGTCGAATCCCTGCTCCGGCCCAGGTGGACCCACATGCTGAACTGGGGTGTGCCCCCAGTTCGGTTCTTGCCGGGCTCTGTGTGGGAGGCTCCCGGCCCAGCTCCTGCCCTGTGCAGCCTGTGCCCGCCTGTGGAGTAAAACTATATGGAAAACTAATGCTGTCAACTATGGAGACTGCTCAGGGCCCTCCCCCTTCTCTCTGTCTTTCTCTGTCTGTCTCTCTTTCTGTCAAAAAACAGTAAAAATAAACCTAAAAAAAAAAGAAAAAATGTGATCATTATGATAAGTCCAGAAACCATCTGACACCATACCACGCTATGAAAATATTATTGACTATATTATCTACGTGTGCGTTACATCCCCATGACTTACTTATTTTATACCTGGAAATTTGAACCTCTTCTTCCCCTTCACCTTCCCCCCATTTTTAATTTTTCCATTAGAACTGACATTTACTATTATTTTGTATTGCAGGTGTACACAATAATAGTTAGACATTTATATGATTTAAGTGATATCCCTGATGAGTCTGGTTCCCCCCTGGCACTATACATAATTATTACCATATTACTGACTATATTCCCTATGCTGTACTTTACATCCCTGTGCATATTTTATAACTACCAATTTGTATTTCTTAATCCATCACCTTTGTTCACCCTGTTCCCCAACTCCCTCCCATCTGTCATCCCCATAAAGCTAACACTCACGTAACACCATACATAGTTATTACAATATTATTGTCTATATTCCTTATGCTATACCTTATACCCCCATGACTACTGTATAACAACCAATTTGTACTTCTTAAACTCTTCCTCTTTTTCACCTACCACCCAACCCCCTCCCATCTGGCAACCATCAAAATGTTTTCTGTATCTATAAGTTTGTTTTTGTTTTGTTTGTTAGCTTGTTTTGTTTCTTAGATTCCACGTATAAGTAAAATCACATTGCATCTGTCTTTCTCTTCTGACATACTCCACTCAGCACAATACCCTCCAGGTCCATTCATGCCACTGCAGATGGCAAGACCCCATTCCCTCCCATGGCCAAGCATTATTCCATTGTATACGTGTAAGATCTTCTCTTCATCCATTGATGGACAACAGGGATGCCTCTACATCTTGGCCATTGTAAATAGTGCTGCAATGAATACAGGGTGTCCCCAAAAATGTATGCACACTTTGTGTTTTTTTTATTGTTAAATTTATTGCGGTGACATAGGTTGGTAACAATTACATAGTTCCCTGGTGTACAACTCTACCTTATACCATCTATGCATTGCATTATGTGCTCACCACCCAGAATCAGCTTTCTTTCCATCATCATATATTTGATGCACCTTCCCTACTCCTCCCTCCCCCCTCCCCGCTGTGTATACACACTTTAACAGCTGATAATACAATCTTTCCTTTTCAGGTTTAACCAATTTGAAATAATAAGTGAAATCCACATCTACCAGACCTCCTGTCACTAGACTTTTTTTTTTTTTAAGATTTTTATTTTTTTATTTATGACAGAGAGAGAGAGAGAGAGATACAGAGACATAGACAGATAGACAGAGAGAGAACTGAACTGGGGGAGCTCCCCAGCTCAGCACACGGTTCCGCACGGGCCGGGGCCGGGACTCGATCCCCGGTCCTTGGCACTGCAAAGTGAGCGCCCAACCCACTGAGCCATCCCAGCTTCCCCTAGACTTTTTTTATAAGAATAAATAAAATATGAAGTTTATGGTACAAAACTGGCAACAGTCAATGGACTGAAGGCAGCCATTGAATGAGAATGCACACAAATACCAAACAAAATAACTCTTAATGTTTGTGATTCTATTCCTTCATGTTGCTGACAGTGCCTGGACCAGAGCATCGTCAGTTTCAAAACAGGCTTGACAAAAAGTTATTCATTTCTGTAGATTCTTTAAAATTTTGAAAATTAACTGTATATTAATCTTAATAAACACTGACTTTATAATCATTCAAATTGTATTTACATTTTGGGCGTATAGCCTCTACATGTGTGCACATGTCCACTCAAAGAAACATTTTTTTTTCATTTTTCTTTTTTCAGTAAATACCCAGAAGTGTGATTACTGGGTCCTTCTTTGTCTCTTGTTATAGCCTTTGTTTTAAAGTCTATTATGTCTGGTATAACTATTGCTACCTCCGTTTTTATTTGTTTTCATTTACATTTTTATGAAATGTCTTTATCCACCCCTTTACTTTCAGTCTGTGTGTGTGTCTTTCCATCTGAAGTGAGTCCTTTGTAGGCAGCATATGCAAGGGTCTTGTTTTCTCATCCATTCAGTCACTCTATCTTTTGATTGGAGCATTTAATCCTTTACATTTAAAGTAACTGAAAGATATGCAGTATTTGCCATTGTATTCATATTATCTAGCTATCATTTATCTATCTATCTACCTACCTATTATCTATCTATCTATCTATCTCTTACTTGGTCTTAAAGAAGTCCCTCTAAGATTCCTTATAATACTGCTTTAGTGGTAACAAATTCCTAAAGCTTTTTCTTATCTGGGAAGCTCTTTATCTGTCCTTTGATTCTAAAGATTTATTTTTATTGTTTTTTGACAGAGACAGACAGAGAGAGACTGAGAGAAGGGGGAGGGCCCAGAGCAGTCTCCATAGTTGACATCATTAGTTTTCCATATAGTTTCACTCACAGGTGGGCGCAGGGCAGGGCAGGAGCTGGGCCGGGAGCCTCCTGCATAGGCCCTGGCAAGAACTGAACTGGGGGCACACTCGAGCTCAGCATATGGGTCTGCCTGGACCAGAGCCGGGATTCGATCCTTGGTCCCTAGGGTTGCAAAGTGAGCACTTAACCCACTGAGCCATCCCAGCTTCCCTGTCCTTTGATTCTAAATGATGGCTATGCTGGGTAGAATAAACTTGGTGTTAGTTTCTTTCTTTCCATCACTTTAATATTTTGCATCAACCCTTCTGGTCTGCAAAGTTTTTGTTCAGAAATCATCTGACAGTGTTATGGGAGCTTCCTTGTAGGTGACTAACTGATTTTTTCTTGTTGCTTTACAGAATCTCTCTTTGTCTTTAACCTTTGGCATTTTTATTATGATGTGCCTTGATGTGGGACTCTTTGGGTTCATCTTGTATTTGACTCCTTGCATTTCCTAAACTTGCATGTCTATTTCCTTCACCAGGTTGGGGATCTTTTCTGTCATCATTTCTTCAAATTTTCAATTCCATGATCTTTCTCTCTTCACTTTCTGGTACCTCTGTGATAAAATGTTGGTATACTTGATGTTGTCCCAGAGGCTCCTGAAGCTATCCTATTTGGGGGAGCGGGGGGGCTACAGTTGGATGGAGCAGGATCTCAAGGAATCACCAAAGCAGGTGAACAGTGTTAGCTAGGTTGATGGAGACTCAGATATGACACCCACAGGCACATGTAGCATGGGTGGGGAGGGTTCAACAAAGTAACAATGGCTTCTCCCAATACTTCTGACTAGGAGAAAGCCCTCGCCCCTCCAGTGCCCTGAAACCAGAAAATTCAGTCCCTCTCTGTATATTCCTGTTGCTTTTTGAGCGGCTGCCCAAGCACCGGAGCTCAGAGTGAGTGAGTTCATCAAGGAGTAGGTTCAGGTGCAAGCCCTTTAAGAGGAACACCTGGAACTCCAATCACCCTCCATCTCACTCGGCCACAATCTCCACTGGCTTTCACAGCCACAAGTTGTGGAGAATTCTCTTCCTAATGCTGGGACCTTGGGCTGGTGTGAGGCTGCACCCCCTCCCACAGGGGGGACCTCCACAGCCAAGATACAAGGGATACACATGTGGGTGTGGGACCAGCCTGTCTGGGTCTCCACCCTCCTACCAGTCTCAAAGTGGCTGCTTCTGAGCATCCTTAGTTACAGAACTTCTGTTTAGCTAGACTTTAGGAGATTCTCAATGATTGTTGTTCTGTGGTTTAGTTGCAATTTTAAAGTGGCTATGAGAGGAGGTGAGCACACCATTTGATCTAGTCCACCATTTGACCAGAACTACCGGTATACACCAACTTTCTTTTGATTCATAGTTTCCTGGTACAGCTTTTTCATTCTATTATTTAAAAATTATCTTTACCTTTTCATTTTAAGAGTGTCTCATAGATATCATTACATTTTTAAATCCAGTCTGAAAGTCTGTTTTTAAATCATAAACAGTTATTACAATTAATATATGTATTAGAAGTAGTCTACTTTATTTTTATTTTTAGTGCATATTTTCTTTTCCTTTTTATCCAATAGGTCAAATTTATTCCTGCTGATTTAAAATGAAATCTCTTCACTTTTTATGGCCGCATATTACTGCATTGTATGATTATGGTATAATTTAATTCCTTCATTTTTATAGACATTCAAATTGCTTCAAATTATATGCCAATCATATTCTATTTCAAATAATGAAAAACCTTGTTCATACTTCCCAACTCAAGTTTGTCCTGCAGGTTTACCTTTCTGGGTGCCTTCTCTCTTAGAACTGACAGACTCTTTCTGTCAAGTTCTATCTTAGACTGGTTTCTCCAGAAACAGTCCTGAGATGAGTGTTCCTGAGAACATGGCTTATTATGACCTGAGCCCAGGAAAAACTGTGGGAGAGTAGTGAACGGTGCCATGCTAGGCACAGGATCAAGTACATCACCTGACATGGTTACTTTGATTCAGTCCAACAGGGGAGTTCCGGAGAAGTACAGGTTGCTCCTTAGCTTGTGCTGACAAGGGCAAGCGCACTGCTCCCCTCTGACATGGTTACAGGCTGCCCCTAAGGAGACATAAGTTCCAGCACCTTCACTGGTCATCAGGGTAGAAGAACCCTAAGGGCAGCCTATGAATGAAGAGATACAGGTAATGGCTTTGGGTAGCTAGTGTGCATGTGAATGCCTAAGCAAACATGGCATTGTCTGCCACAGTGTGCTGGCCCCTGGCCCAGTACAAGGTGATGAAGGAAAATCAGAAGGAGATGCAAGGGGAGCTTCCTAATCTCTAGTTTTCAGCCTCAAAGGAAATGATGAGCTTTAAAGTAACAAGTGTCTGTGCTGACTTGTCTCTACCACTTACATACAGGCCATGTGACTTCAAACAAGACACCACTTAACCTTTTAAGTCACATTTTTCTCCACTGTAACTGCAGATGATGATAGTTCTTACAGCAGGAAGCTTAGCATAGTTCCTGGCACAGAGTAAGTTCTTGTCGTCATTATTCAGGAGGACTTTTCTTACACAATACCTGATGGACTCTGGTTAAACTACTAAAAAGCAGCTTACAAAGCAAAGATGCCAGTGTATATATTACTTATATAAAATATAAATGGGAGGAATTCACATAAATCTTAAGTTGCTATTTTCTTTGGAGTCTATAATAGACATATTATTTTATGAAAAATTGGACCAATTAAATTACTAAGCCCTTGAAAATTTGTAAACCTGTAAAAATTCCACATCAGAAACAACTATATATATATATATATATATATACTGTCACTTAAAACACAAATTATGGATGGGATAAAATAATTTTAATTCACGTAAATTCACTGGTAAAAACTACACTCTAGGAGAGAACTACCTGGGGCTTGCCACACACATAAAGAGGCTACCAGGGCAAGAAGTTATCATAGTTGGTTATGTTTCCATAGAGTGACAATATATTGAGATTGGATGGAGGGAAAGAATTGAAGGGTTTTTTAGTTGGGTTCCTCCAAAAGCCAACACTGAGGCAAATGCTTAGGTGCAGGTGGTTTGTTGAGTCTGTCAATTCAAATGCTGATCTTACCTGGAAACACCCTCACAGATACACCCTAAAACAATGTTTAATCTGGGCACCCATGGCCAGTCAACTTGATACAGAAAACTAAACATTACAGAGATGACCCCAGGAAACAGAGAATCAGGAAATGAGGCAGAAAAGGAATAAAAGCCAGTAAAGAGCATTAATGAGCAGGTTGCCACTATGGACAAATGGTGCTCAGTGGCGCTGGGGATCCTCTGAAAAGGCACGTGGAACACATCCTCACAACTGTCAGACCAAAGAAGGGAAAGCTTGGGTCTTTGTTCAGCAACACCCAGGCCCTTTGGTTGAGACTTACCCCAGAGTTGTTGAATACTTAACACTTAAAGGTTTCCCTATAAGGGGGTTGAGCAAGCTCATGGGGGTACTGAAGAAGGCCTTTGGGAAGAGAAGAGAAGAAATAAAAATGATTGAGTTGGAAATTTACAGTATATATAGGAGTTGTCCACTATAGCTAAAGGTAAACTAAATGACTGAGCGAACATGGGGTAGCACATCCACAGCATCTGCTCCAAATAAATGTCTTGAAAATCTATCACAACTCAGGACACAGAGAAATGTATTACCATGTGAATCTATTTTAAAACCCAACTTCTATTTATTACAGGAGGCAAAATATCGCTATAATGTTATTACGTCTAAAATTTTGTTCCATTAAATAAACCTCCAAAATTATGTTCTAAGAAGGCTCAGGGTAGTTACAGTCATCTTTTCTCTTGATCCAGTTTTCCCTAGTCACATGACAAAACCATAATAAGTTTAGCATATAATACACCCTGAGTCAATAGTCAAATGTATCGTAAATTAATACCAGCACTAATTCAACATTTTGGTCACCATATCTGTTACAGAAAAATCTAAATGTGTTCATACTATCCAATAACTCTGCCCTCAGGTTTTTCAGGCCAGTTAATTATTAAATTTATTCTTTGAAAAGGATGTCTACTGTAAACAACTCAGACTTTGGTGGATTGCAGGGGTTTTTCCTGAGGTCACCAGAGCTTTTAACCACCACCTAAAGTGCATCCTGTGCTGATTAACATACCTCAGATTAACTAGATTTGGCATGCGGCTATCATATGCCATTCAGAAGGGCCCATCTCTGGTGAATTGTGAACATTAATGACAGTTGCAAGAGCTCAAATATTATATAATCACTAATTACATTCTGTGCAATTAGTGTCGGCTCATCAGTGTGAATCACTAATGGCGGATCACCTTGTTCTCCCTGGAAAGAGATAGATGGTTTGCATAATTTCCTGATTGTATTAGCATAGACACAAATGCTATTAATGAACTTTGGCGATCATGAAGGGGCTCGACATCTGTGATGGACAATGACAAGAGGCCCAGCTTGATGGGCATAGACACTTCATTTTGAACCACAAAGCTGTGTTTTTGTCGTTTGTTGATGTGATTCATTTACTCCCCACCTTCCAAATGGAAAACATCCACATCCTATCCAGCCAACTACTAAAGAACTTGCACACAAAGCCAGTTTAAAAATATACACAAACTCACATACCCTGTGAACATTTATTTTTCTTAAATTGGTTTTCAGAAAGTCAAGCTCAAAGAATTTCTGGGCCTCTCAACTATGAAGCTGGTGACAAAACAAGAACACATCTGAAATGGTGAAGAGCTTACCTTATTTTTTAAACCCCCTATGTGCTGGGCCAGTATATGAGTCTACTCAGGCTGCCATAATAAAATACCACAGACTGAGAATTTTAAACTAGCAATCCCCCACCTTGTTGGCACTAGGGATCGGTTTTATGGAAGATAATTTTTCCATGACCGGATGGCAGGGGAGTGGGTGTTTGGGTATGATTCAAACACCAGATGCAGCTTGTCACCACTTACTGATAGGGGTTTATTGATTTATTATGGTCTCTGTGTGGTCGAAACTCTCTGAGGGTAAGCTGGGATGGCTCAGTGGGTTAAGCACTCACTTTGTAGCGCTGGGGACTGAGGATCGAATCGTAGCGCTGGGGACTGAGGATCGAATCCCAGCCCCGGCCCATGCAGACCCACATGCTGAACTGGGGAGTTCCCCCAGTTCAGTTCTCTCTCTGTCTCTGTATCTCTCTCTGTCAAAAACAAAATAAAAAAAACCCTCTCTGATAATGTGACTCTGTATTTGCAGCTGCTCCTTGGTGCTAGCATCACCACCTCAACTCCACCTCAGATCATCAGACATTCGATTATCATAAGGAGCACACAACCTACATCCCTTTCATGCACAGATTGCAATAGTGTTCACACTCCTCTGAGACTCTGCAGCTGCTGATGATCTGATAGGAGGCAGTGCTCAGGCAGTAATGCATGCAATGGGGAGCAGCTGTAAATACAGATGAAGCTTCACTCACTTGCCCACTGCTCACCTCTTGGTATGTGGCCCAGTTCCTAACAGGCCACAGATCAGTACTAGCCCATGGCACCTAGAATTGGGGACTCCTGCCTTAAACAACAGAAGTTTATTTTCTCACACTACTGAGGGCTGGAAGTCCAAGATCAAGGTGTCAGCAGGCTTGGTTTCATCTAAGGCCTCTCTTCTTGGCTTTCAGATGACCACCTTCTCACTGTTCCCTCACATGGCGTTTCCTCTGTGCACATGCATATCTCTTATCTCTTCACGTGTCCAAATTTGCTCCTCTTAGAACACTAGTTGTGTTAGATTAGGGCACACCCATATGACCTCATTTCATCTTACTTATCTCTTTAAAGTCCCTATCTCCAAGTACAGTCACAATCTGGGGTACTTGGGGTTAGGACCTCAATATCTGAATTTGGGGGGATTCAATTCAGCCCACAACATCCAGGGTGTGCCAAACTATGACTATTCTAACTCAGGAAGTTCTTGCTAGAAGATTGACAGCGGGCTTTGACTTCATGAAAATCTTAAGGGTGTCCTTTGGTGAGAGCTACACTGTCCAAAATGGCAACTCCCAGCCAACTGTGACTATTGAGCACTACTGGGGCTAATATGACTAAGGTACTGAATTTTTTATTTTATTTCATTTTAATTATTATTTTAATTAATTTAATTTTAAAAATGAATGAATGCTAAACTGCTTTTCTGTGAAACACAACTTTATTGTTTTAGTAGAAATACATTTCACTACAATTGAAAATTTATTGTCTCAATTGAGATGTGCTATAAGTGTGAAATACACAACTGAAATTTAAATATAGGATAAAAATGTAAAGTATCTCATTCGTAATTTTTCTTGATTATGTTAAATGAAATATATTATTAAAATTAATTTAATCTGTTTTGTTTTAGTTTTTATAATGTGGCTATAAAAAATATTTTTTATTGTTAAATTTAATGGGGTGACATTGGTTGGTAACAATTAGACAATTTCCAGATGTACAAGTCCACATCACATCACCCATGCATCACACTATGTGCCCACCACCCAGAATCAGCTCCCTTTCCATCACCATATATCCGGTGCCCACTCCCACCTCCCCCTACAACTCTCCCTCCCCCCTCCTCCCTCCTCTCCAGGTAAACACCAAACCATTGAGTGTGTCCATAATGCTGGTGCCCTCTCCCACCTCCCCTCCCTCTCTCCCTCCTACC
>PVKE010022417.1:0-25590 GCA_004027555.1 Craseonycteris thonglongyai | reverse complement strand
TTTTATCTTTCCAAATTCAGAAGCCTACTAAAATTTTACATATTTAAGGTAAGGACCAAGTTTCAATATCCTTACTGTATTCCCCTGCCTTTGATTACATTTAATGCATATTGGTGAGATTTATTATACATGTTAAAGGAACTGCCTTTTATCTAAGATAAAAAAAAAAGCATATGTTTTCCGAAGGGGTCTTGTCTTAAAAGGGAAAAATGGGGCTAAGTGAAGAGAAACCAACCCACAAAATAGTTATTTTCAAATCTGACAGAACGAATACTGTGTGCATAGTCCATGGTATTTTTAATGTGAATTGATGCCTAATTTAGCTCAGTTGCAAACAAATAACAATGCCTTATTACTATGCAGCATTGAAAACTCTGATAGATCTGGTCTTGCTGAGTTTGTAGCTCATTCATTCGTTTGTTCATAGTCAAGGATTCAGTGAGCCCTCTTAAGCACCAAAGACCGTGTTAAGTGCTGAGGATACAATGGGGGAGCCTAGCAATTGGAATTTCTGCCTTTCTGGGGTAGGTTAGGATGGAGTAGAGGTGTGTGTGTGTGTGTGTGTGTGTGTGTGTGTGTGTGTGTGTGTGTGTGTGTGTCGGGGGGGGCATGAGCAAATCTTAAAAATATGTAATTATAAACCAGAACACTTCTTATAAAGGAAATGTACAGGTGCCTCGGGGATTTCTAACCAAGCCAACAAGGGTCTCCCTAGGTCTGAGAGTACAGATGACTGTGTATTCTGTGTTCTAACCTCACTGTGTTAGAGCACAACTCAATCCTTGTTCCCTTTTCTGGAACATTCTGCCTCACCTCTGCTTCTATCTGGTGTCCCTGTAGGTCCAGCCTTAATGTCAGTGTCTTAGACGGTGTGAGGTAGCCACATTGAGCCTGGAGTAAAGCGATCCCTCCACCCCTCAGTGTATTTCTAACTGTTCCTCCAAAAACCATGTCACCTGAGTTTAGACCATGACTGTGTGCTGACTCTGCTGCCCTTCATACAGTCATCTCCATAGGCCATATCCAGTTCATCTAAAAGCTGTCTCAGGTTATGTAAGCATAAATTAAATATGAGCTGTGGGTGCCTAAAGCCTGTTAAAGCAAGAGAATTGAAATTAGCCGTCCTGGAGGCTCTTTGGCACTCAGCCTCTAGCTGAGCTTTCACTGGGGGCTCCCATGCTCTTGAGCTTGAGCCCCTCCCAAATTGCCATTTTAGTGCTGGTTTGCTATGAACTCTCTTTCAGACCTCCCTCTACTGGAACTGGGCTTGTAATTATAATGTATGTTCAATAAATATCTGCAGAACTAGGAGGAGGAAAAAAATGAAACAGCAAAGAAATGACTATAGGAGGAAGCAAATTCTAGAAAATAAAACTGATAAATAGCCAGGAGCCATGTCGTCCTCAGGGGAAGGATCTTCAGAGCCCTATCAGAGGGAAATGGGACCCCAGTCCCATTCCCCAAAGGGTTGGGAGGGAGTATCCAGACATGGCCAGACTCCAGCTTGCTGACCTGGACTGGAGTTCCTTTCCTATGGGCTAAAGATTTCCATCCTGCGCTAAGGGGTCAGGCTTGACTCGATCATCCTTCTCAGAGTGTGGGGTGAGGGAAGGGAGGTGTGGGTCACTTGGGACCTTCACTGAAAAACATGAAAATTCTTCTATGGAAATACGTTTTATTCTGGGGAGGAGAAGTGCACTCCAGTATGTTGAAGCAGCAAATGACTGGGCTGTGGAGTGGGCAAAGCAGAGGGAAGGGTTTGTAGCGGGAGTTTACAAACTGGCCTCCTGCAGCTCAGTTCCAGCTCTGTTCCTGGGGTTTATTTTTCTTGAGCTTTCAGCTATAGCTCAGCTGCATGAGATGTGCAATTTCAGTTCTCCCTGTGAGTGAGTAACCAAATGAGCACGTTTTCACCAGGCAACAGCTGTTGTAAAACTGACTTGGAAACTTCTCAGCAAGCTGTGCCCTTTGTCTTTTACTAAGTCTCTCTGTCTCTCTGTCTCTCTGTCTCTCTGTCTCTCTCTCTGTCTCTCTCTCTCTGTCTCTCTCTCTCTCTCTCTCCCCCATCTTCTACTCTCCTTTCCCCATCTTGATCTTATTTTCTCTCCTCTCTTCCTCCCTGTCTGTCATCTGTCTCTCTGATTAGCACTGTCAGGGCTGCATCATCGCAATCCCAGGCAGTGAGTATCATGACTTTGCTGCAGCGTTCTCAGCACTGGCTTCTTCCTCAGCCTCTCAGCCATCCCGTCCACACCCTGAGTGCTGAGCCATCATTTCCTAGAGAGCGAGCAGGCTGAGTGCTGCATTGCAGTAGAAACAGTTAGAGAGCCTGCAAGCACCGTGAGCTTTCCACCCTCCTTAGCCATTCCCATAGGTGTGCCAGGCAGGGCCTATTTTAACTTCAGAGTTCTCTGGGCATTGATGCAGTGGACCTAGGGCTTCCCTATGCTGGGTGCAGAACCAAACTACAGCTGCCTGGGCTTTGGAGACCTCACAGGTAGCAGGAGACTGGATTGTTTATTGTCCCCAGCCTGTCGATAGCAAGGAGTGGCTTCTCAGTGGTGGGGCTTTGGTCCTTTTGGTTTGGGCACATTTTAGCCAAGTAGAGATCATACCCTCAGTTGTCCAAGCAGGTGTGCAATGCTGGGGTAAGGCCAGAAGTAGAATCACTTTAGCATCTTACCGAGATGCAACTAGAACCTAATGCTCGCAGTATTTATTAGTTACTAGTCGGTGTGTACAGGGAAACTGTTCTGAACGAGACACTGCTGTGGACACTGATGGGAAGAGGTAGAGACATAAAAATTGGTTCCTGCGGCTGCCCCTGTGAGGAGAACAGTGGAGTAAGTTTTAATTAAATCTGTGGTGTTCAGTACCTAGCATGGGGCACAAAGATCAGAATAGAGTTGAGAGGAGGAAGGGTGAAGTGGAGAGGCTTCCTGGAGGAGCTGGGCCTTGAGGCAAACATCAGAGGATGAGGAGACTCAGGCAGCAGTAGACTGGAGGCCTGCCAGGTGCCCTGCAGACCCCAAACAGAGGCCATCTTCCTTGAGGGGGTCGGCCGTGCATGAAGAGCTCCATTTCTCTGCCTCGCTACTCAGGAATTTTGTGAAAATGAGGTAGCTTTAATCTGATGGATGGCTGGCGGACCATGGGAATTTCAGTCCAATTTCATGCAGTTATTCAATGCAACTACATTCAGTACAAAGAACATTTATTGAGCACAATCTCTACGTAGAGTTGTGGAGAATACAGGGGTAAGCATGACCCAGCCCTTGTCCTCAAGGAGCACAGGCTTGGTGGAGAAACTTATGCCCAGGGGACAGCGAATGGGGCTGGAACCCAAGCACCAGGCTGTTTGCTGAAGAGATGAGGGTGTGGAGGTGGCAGATCTCAGCTTCTGGTCCTGCCCTTCTTCTTGGTTGCCTGCTTTAACCTTAGGAATCTTTAGTTTATTTAGATGTATAATGTTTACTAATGATGTTCTTTCCTCTCTTGCTACGGGAGTTTGAGAATCAGAGGGGATAATGGATCTGAAAGCATTTGGTCAACTGTAAATTGATGATGCATGGATATGCATCATTACTATGCATGTGGCTAAGTGATATTATCAATGCAGACCCAGCATTTTAGTTGTACCCATAGCATTTTATATAATGTGATCATCTCAATACCTAACTTTAAAGCATGCTTCTTTAATAACATTTTAATAGGCTACTTTGAATTACTTACAGGTTTAAGTAAAACAAAAGCGATTACTTTAGAGAGTATACTACATTTAAAAAAAAATATTTATTTTATTGAGAGAAGGTGAGAGAGAGAGAGAGAGAGAGAGAGAGAGAGAGAGAGAGAGAAGGGGGAGGTCCCAGAGCGTCTCCATAGTTGCATATCATTAGCTCTGACATGGTTTCATTCCACACAGGTGGATGTGGGGCTGGGTGGGGCCAGAACCGACTGGAGGCCTTCCACGTGGCCGGTGAGAACCTTCACCACTGAACCATCCTGGCAGTTACCAGTTGTGCCACAGTTCAGCGTTATGGGTTTGCATGGCCAGGGCCTGGAATTGAACCCTAGATCTTGCAATTACAAGGCAAGCACTCACTCTGCTGAGCTATCCTGACATCCCATTTTTTCAGCAATTTAAGATGGGCTTTGCACATAAAAAGTTTGCATTTATGTTGTGTGTGTGTTTTTTTAACTTTGAATAAGTGAGGAAATAATTAGCAGTTTTCAAGATGTCAAAGTGTCACAGAATATTTGTGTTCATTTTTTTTACCCTGATGTCCTAAAAGCCAAGTATGAGTTCCATCAACTAAGAATTATTCCCCTTCACTTAACGGTGTTCTCAATTCCATGGGAGGTACACTAATTCAGAGAAGGCTTGCTTGCTCTGGAAAACACTACCTCCCAGGAGAAAATGATGGGTAGGTCTGACTGGAGGCTTTTCTGGCTGTGTTCTTAGCCAGACAGCATGCGGTACAGACAGACCTTGGGTGCCATTCTGGCCGTGTCACATCTCTAAAGCTCAGTATCTTCATAGGAGACATATGAAGGGACAATGATTGACTCTTGTGGTACACATGTTGTTAAGCTTGATGTTGTCCCCCAGGTCCCTTAAGTGATTGTCATTTTAAATTCTTTTTTCTCTGTTATTCTGATTGGGCGTTTTCTGCTCCCATATTTTTCAAATCGCTGATTTGATCCTCTGCTTCACCTAATCTGCTGGTGATTTCTTCTAGTGCATTCTTTATTTCAGTTATTGTATTCATTTCTGAGTGATTAAAAAAAAAAAGTTTCCATGCCCTTTTTTATGCTTGCTATCTCTATTGAAGTTTTTGCTAAGTTCCTTAAGCATCCTTATAACCATTGTTTTGAACTCTGTATCTGTTAAGTTGCCTGCCTCCATTTGTTTAGTTCTTCAGAATTTCTAGAGTTTTCTCCTGTCCTGCCATTTGGGACACGTTTCTTTGTTTTTATTTTGGGTACCTCTCTGTTTGCTTCTATGTGTTAGGTAGACCTAGTACATCTCCCTGTCTTGGCCAGTGGCCTTATGTGATAGGTGCCCTGTGGGGCCTGGTGGTACAGTCTTCCTGATCACCTGTACAAGGTGCTGCACGTGTGTTCCTTGTGTGGGTTGTGTGTGTCCTCCTGTGATAGTTGATGCTTGGTTGCTGTTAGCATGCCAATGGGGGAAGGACTGACCCTCAGGCTGATGGTTGTGAGGACTGGCCACGCCCATGACCACAGAGTATGAGCCGCAATGCAGGGGCTGACCCCACGGAGCAGGCTCTGCTGTTTGGTGAGAACAGCCTTGGGGAATGCTGCTTTGGGGCTAATTAGGTGGTGCTCATTTGTGGTCTGGAGCCAGCCTCCAAGTGTATCGGTTCTGGGACCTCTTGGGAGGGGCTCTCCTGCAGTCCAAATTTAGCTGCTGCCTGTAACCAGCCTGGGCTTCCTGGGAGGAGTTATTGAGCTATCCGTAGTTGGTCACCACCTGTGCTGGACCTGGAGTCACATGGGAAAGGACACACTGCGGAGGAAGCTGTCTGCCACCAGTACTGGGCGGGCACCCCAAGGCCTGCCACTGTCTCCTGGTTTCCCATAAAGCTCAGCTGCTGAAAGAGCCTCTAGTGGTAAGCAAATTGAGTGAGACAGGGTTTCAGGGAGTCACCAGGTTGAAGTGAGTGGTATTCACAAGTTTAATGCAGATTCAGTTTTGGCGCCAGTGCTGAGCCTGAGGCCACTCACCAGAAGACACAGAGAACATTGTCAGCTTTTTCTTCCTGGGGTCTTCAGAGCCCTGAGAATTGTCCAGGAAAGACTGTAGCACGGGCAGGGCTGGCTGCTGGTTGCTGAAAATGCCTCCAGAGGTGCATGAGTGGGTGGGGTGTGTCCAGGGAGTCTCCAGCATGGAGTGGATTTCACCACCCAAGTGCAGATTCAGGTTTGGCTGTGTGTGGGGGAGGGCTCAACACAGGAAAGATGGTGTCTACCTATAGGCTGCAGGGGAGGAGGGCTAAACAGAGGGACAATGGCAGTTGTCCTTCTAGCCCTCGCCCTGAAGCCACACAACTCAGTCTCTCTCTGTGCATCTCACGAGCCTCCTAAGTCACCCTCCCTCCATTGGAGCCCAGGGTGAGTACCTGTGAGCAAGTCTGTGTGGGGGCCCTTTAAGAAGAATTCTGGGATTCTAGCAGCCTTCCATCTGACACGATGGATGGAATTCCCACTGATCTTCATAGCCAGACGTTGTGGATGCCCCTGTTACCAGCACCAGTACTACGTACGGACTGGGGAGCCTGCTCTTTGGCGGGAACCTCTGCAGCAGAGGCATCTCCTCATTCTCAATAGCCACAGGGGTGTGTGAGACCAGCCCCTTTTGTGCCTGTGCTCCTTCTCAATGTGGCTTCTTCTTTATGTTTTTAATAATAGGTAGGCTGACCAGATCTCCCATTTTAAACAGGACAGAAAACAATAACACTGTCCCGTTCCAAACAGTATATATGGTCAGCCTAGTCTCATTGGGTTAAATTCAAGGTGTAGGCTGACCATACATACTATTTGAAATGGAACAGTACTGTTGTTTTCTATCTTGTTTAAAATGGGACATCATGACAGCCTAGTTATAGGACTTCTGTTAAGCTAGTTTTTAGATGATGCTCCAGGTTGATTGTTCTGTAATTAAGCTGTAATTTAAATGTGGCCCAGGAGGAGGCTAGATTAGCATCAACCTACTCCACCATATTGCCCAGACCTGATGCAGGGACTGTGTTGTTTTATGTTGTGTAGATGCAAATAAAAGCAACAAGCTTTTGTGTAAAACACTTTGAGGGGTACTAGAGAGAGGAGAAGAAAAGAAAGGAAGAGAATGATTAAAAAACAAAAATGAAAAGTAAGAGCATGGGTACGTGAAGCAAATCATAAACTTAAAAGCAATAGCAGAGAGATCCCAGATCAGGGTCAGGAGACCGAGGGGGTCTAGTTTTACTCTGCACTTGTTACTCAACCGTATCTTTTACCTTTTATGGTACTCTGTTTTTCTTTTGTTTTGTGTTTTGTTTAAATAAATGGTAGGAATTAAGGTTTTTGCCAACTCAAAAATTTATGATTCTAAATAAAGGGAAAGATAACTTCAAATCATAATAGAAAAAATTGCAATGTCTAATGTGAAGAGCCGAGGCTGTTGGAGTTAGAGACTCTGCATTTCAATCCAAGTTCATCCAGTTTCTTGGGGGAAGTTTTCATTAGTCATCGGCATTCTGAGCAGTCCTTCATTCAGAGTGGATATAATTATGACTTACTGACTATGTCTCAGAAGAGCCATGAGTTTATATCTGTGAGACAGCCTGAGCTACTCAGATAAAAGGTTGCCCACAGCAAATGGTTAGATGAGCCTGTGAAGAAGCTGCTGGGTTTGGAGACATGCTACTTCAGAATGTTATTTTTAAAAAGTAGGATAGGGGACAGGGTGCCAGCACCAAACAAGCTATTAAAGAGAGGAAGTCAATTTACTAGAAAAGGAATGGAAAGGCTAAGAAAGCAACAATACTGCAAAACATGAATTATCTTAGAATGTTATAAACAAAAATGTGAATATGTTGCAGTCATATCAACATGTGATATTGTTGGCATTCTTTTGTAAGAGTGTTTAAAATTTTTAAGTGATAGAAATGTATAAAACGTCCAATATTTTCATTGCTGAGTAAATTTTGTTGTCAGATATCTCTTTTATATGTTTGATTATTCTGTAGAAACTATGCTTCTGCTTTAATAAAGTCTTAGTCTATAAACCAAAGCAAAATGGCTTAAGCAAAGACAGGCGAGGTTAAGAGATTATTTGGGGTGTCTTTGTATCTGTCATGGTGGATTATGAGCACGGTTATTCACTCAAAAATTTTGCAGAATTAGAATCCAAAGCTCTAGAAGAGAGAATATAAATCTCTCTCCCCCAACTGTAATCATTGTATAAGGGACAGTTTTAACAGTCAAAAGTTCATTAGTGGTAGAGCGCATAACTTTTATAAGTCCAACCCGCTGGCCATAAAATAAAACTAGAAATAATAACAAAAATTAATTCAAAATTCCAGTCTCTAAGAATAATAAACTATACTGAGCAACTCTCCCAAATAATACTTGACCAGAGGAAAAAATCAAAACTGAAATTGCATAGTGCTCAGAATTAATAATAAGAGTGAAACATAAAAATTTATAGAAGAAGGCTGGGGTTATACACAAAGAAAATAAATTGTATTTATTACATTTATCAGTAAAAAATATCTGACACCTAGAAAGTAGTCATCAACTTTCTACTGACCAAAAATTAAAAAAAGATTCATAAGAAAATTGCAAATGATAAACATAAATACTCAGATGCCAAAATTAAGAAGTTGTTAAGTAGGTCTTTGTCCCAGACACCATATTTCTGCCAACACATCTTTCTGTCTTTAGAAATGGTTGCATGTTTGTCTAAACACTTTGATCCAACTGTATAGATCTAAGTATAGAAAACTAGCTGCATTTTCCAGCTTTGTATAGAGAGGCAATGTCTAGGTTGACCCTCTGATGCTCCTGAGAAGAGGCCCATATGAAAGGCTTGTAGCTGTGATTGTCACAATTCTGGAATAACCATTTCTATTATGTCTACCTTATTGACACTTCTAGGATTCGTGGAAGAGAGTGGCCACCTTAGTTTGAGTCAGAAGAGTGTTCTTTCCTTTATTAGTTTTCTTCATAAACATTGCTCATCCAGGAAATGGATGATCAGGACATTGCTCCTGGTTAAGAGGCCTGTGTTTGTTGGGGAGCGAGTCCCTCCTCTGAGCCAGGCCATATTTTCTAGGAGCAGTAGGGTCAGAAGATGACACACAAGTGTCCTCTGCTCATAGGGAACACACAGTCTGGGAGGAAGAAAGATATAAACAGCAGACTGTAATGAGGGGGGTAATGACAAGAGAGAGTGCTGAATACATGTGCATCGGGGTTTTAAAAGGTAAACGCAGTCCAGCATTACTGGGAAATAAGGAAATACTCAGGAGGGAATTGGCATCTTAAGTGGATCATTACAGGTGAGGAAGAGAGGAGTAGGTAGATAGGTGAAGTGAGTCAACAGCCTGGGCAAAAGCTGTGGGTGTGAACACCGAGGCCCTGCTATGAGAAAGGTGAGCACATTTGTGTTCCGGTCTGTGAAGGGTCAGGGTTATGAATAAAGAGGGGTACAGGTTCAGGGCTCACTTATTTGCTCTAGCTCTGAGCCTTGCCTGAGTGAGGCCCCTGGGAAGTGGATTCTCTGCTTGCTATTGTCATCTTACACATCTAGGTCAAAAGGACCCTGGCTGGTCATGTGGGACTTTTGTTGGTCTCTCTTTTTCATTTGGGAGGCTTTAAGTTATATTGCTGAAAAGTTACACTGATGCCTAATGTCCATTTATAACCATTCCCTGGGACCAGGCAGATGAGCTTTGTCTAGGTTACTAAAATAAAATGTAACCCCCCAGTGCTATCATAGTATCATGTTACAAGATTACACTATAATGAAATATTAATACATGTGGGGAGAGTTGGGGTGGGGAGTGGAGAGAATTTCTCGCACCATCACTTTGTCAAATATTCTGCTAAAACTCACACAAGACACTTATCCAACTTGGTTATTCTGGATGCCTAGTGGGCTCTGCATGTCATCAGTTCTTGGCAAAGGACTCAGGTGCATTGCTGTGAATGGGCATTATGATTTCGTGTATGATTATAGCCGTTTTCTCACAGTGTTTGAAAGGCACACCTGTGTGCTAGCTGGATTAATTTGGGCTTTGTTGGTGGACAACCATTATGTCCTTTGGGTTCATTTGTGGTATAAATGCCTTGATGGTGGTGATTCCCCATCGGTAGGGCTGAATGTTCAGATAATTTATGTAAAGTTCATTTATCCTGGAACCATGGGCTTCTCCAGGCTACCTGGTTTAATAAAAACAGCCTGAACTCCTACCATGGAGAAACTTGAATACCACAGTGGGCAAAGGAGTTTGGACATTTATTATATTATAGGCCCTGGAGAATTTGCAAACGTATAAGTTACATCATCAAGCTTAACATTCAGGAATATTCTTTCATTTGGGAAACATTTAGTGAATCCCTACTATGTACCACTCACTCCCTGTGGTAAGCGTGGGGGATACCAAGGAAAAGATGACAGACTTCCTGTCTTCAAGTTGTCTGAAATCTAATCAGGAAGTGAATCGGGGTTTTTATATAGCATGCTGGGTGTGCTTGTAGATATAAGTAAACCTGGGCACTGCGTGAGCGCAGAGGAGGAGCTTCTAAGACAGACTGTAGGATCAGAGAAAGCTTCCTGGATGAGGTAACTACCAACTTGGTCTTTGAAAGATAAACAGAAATTAGCTTAGGTAAATTTAAGAGGAGGGATGAGCAATGATTAAATCCACAGAGACACAAAGGGCCTGATAGCCCTCGGATATGGGTGTTAGGCTGAAGCAGACATTACTGGAGGCCAGAGTACTGCTGGAAGACGGCCACGGAATCAGTCCAGCGGGGAAAGGTCAGTGGTAGGGCAGACATAGTGCGGTGGCCAGGAGAGGCCAAGAAAGCGGTTAACACCTTTCTTTCAACCATGGATATTATGTTTGCCTCTGCTTGATCTTACATTGTCCCTGTCTTCTCTTTTCTTGTTCTATTGTCCTGTTGTCCTACCTCTCACCAGGCTTGCAGATGGATAGTGTTCACTGAAAGTGCCACATAAGCTTCTGTTCTATAACTTTTTTGAACTGCACAATTTATAAAATTATATGACTTCATATGACTTCTATTAACAATTTTGTATTCTAAATCTGTTCAGGCTTCTTTGACTACATTTCTTGAGCTAGGATTTGTGCATTGATACAGAGTTGCCTTCTCCATCCTCGGTTCTGGGTTAAGTGAAGCCCATTTCCAGTTGCCAAACTGTATTTTTTTTTTCCGACCTTCTACGTCCCTGATGATGATCACCCTGGGTCCTGTCTCCAAGGGTCCTTATGCATTCTCTGCCTGTTTTCAAAGTCTAATATCAAATAAGGATCTAAAATATATACTCATACACATATAGCGCCACCAACTTTTCTGTTTTGTTCTCACTAAAACATTAGATGGGGGATTTTTAGGTATCAGTCTGTGGATGGGAGATGAATTAGCTCCTTTAATTTACGCCCTGAAGACAGTTTCCTGATCTACCTATGCATTTTTTAAGGTTTTTATTAAAATACAGCTAACATAAATATTATATTAGTTTCAGGTGTTATTCAGCATTTTTATATTTAAGGAAGTGATCACCATGATAAGTTCAGCAACCATCTGACACCCTACTATGCTATCACAATATTATTGACTATATTTCCTATGCTGTACATTACATCCCCATGACTTCTTTATTTTATACCTGGACATCTGAGCCTCTTATTTCCTTCACCTCTGCCCTCCTTTAATTTTTCAATTACTGTTAACATTCAATATTATTTTATGTTTATTTCAGGTATACAGCATAGTGTTTAGACATTTATATAACTTAAGAAGTGATTTCCTCGACTAGTCTGCTACCCATCTGGCACTATACATAGTTATTACCATATCATTGACTATATTCCCTATGTTTTACTTTACATTCAATGCCTATTTTGTAATCAATTTGTATTTCTTAATACCTTAATTCTTTTACGTTGTCCCCCATCATTCCTCCCATCTATCACCTGGATAAATCTAGTATCCATCTGACACCATACCTAGTTATTACAATATTATTGACTATATTCCTTATGCTATACCTTAGTCTCCATGACTGCTGTATGACAACAAATTTATACTTCTTAATTTCTCACCCTTTTTAACTCACTCACTCCCAACCCCTTTTACCTGGCAACCACCAAAATGTTCTCTGTATCTATGAGTTAGTTTGTTTTGTTCTTTAGGTCCTATATATAAGTGAAATCACATTGCATTTGTCTTCCTCAGTCTGACATACTTATACTCCACTAAGCACAATACCCTTTAGGTCCATCCATGCTACTGCAGATGGCAAGAACCTATTCCCATCTATGGCTGAGCAATATTCCATTGTATATGTGTACCACCTCCTCTTTATCTATTCATCCATCAGTGGATACCCAGGCTGTGTCTGTATCTTGGCAAGTGTAAACAATTCTGCAGTGAATATATGGATGCACATGTCCCCTTGAAGTAGTGTTTGAAATTTCTTCTTCTTCTTCTTTTTTTAATTGTTAAATGTATTGGGGTGACCTTGGTTGGTAAAAATTACATAGTTTCTGAGTGTACAATTCTACATTATCTATGCATTGCAATGAGATTTCTTTAGATTAATACTCAGAAATGGGAATACTGCATCATTCTTTGTCTCTTGTTATAGACTGTGTTTTAAAATCTATTTCATCTGGGATAAGTATTCCTACCCCAGCTTTTGTTTGTTTGTTTGTTTTCATTTCTATGAAATATATTTTCCCAACCCATAACTCTCAGTCTATGTCTTTTGATCTGAGTGGGTATGTTGTACACAGCATTTATGTAAGGGTCTTGTTTTCTTATGCATTCAGCTACCCTATCTTTTCGTTGGAGCATTTAATTCATTTACATTTAAAGTAATTGTTGATATGAGTTATTGCCATTTTATTATTCATATTTTGATTTTTTTTTCTACTTAAAGAAGTCTTCAACATTTCTTGTAATACTGGTTCGGTATTGATAAACTTCTTTAGCTTGTTCTTTTCTGGGAAACTCTTTATCTCCTCTTTAATTTTAAATGATAGCTTTGCTGGGTACAATAATCTTGGTTGTAGGTCCTTGCTGTTTATTACTTTGAATACTTTGTGCCAATCCCTTCTGATCTGCAAAGTTTCTATTGAGAAATCAGCTGAAAGTCTTATAGGAGTTCCCTTGTAGGTAATGAATTGCTTTTCTCTTGCTGCTTTGAAGATTCTCTTTGTCTTTAACCTTTGGCATTTTAATTTTGATGTGTCTTGGTGTGGGTCTCCTTGGCTTCATCTTGTTTGAGACCCTCTCTGTTTCCTGTGCTTGCACGTCTATTTATTTCACCAGGTTAGGAAAGTTTTCCATCATTATTTTTTCAAATAGGTTTTCAATTCCTTGCTCTCTCTTCTCCTTGTGGTACCTCTATGATACAAATGTTGTTATACTTGATATTGTCCCATTTATTTGGATGATTTTTTTCCATTCTGATTGAATGTTTCCTGCTACCTTATTTTCTAAATCACTGATTTGATCCTCTGTCTCATCTAATCTACTGTTGATTTCCTCTAATGTATTCTTCATTTCAGTTATTGTGCTCTTTGTTTGTGACTGGTTCATTTTTATGTTTTTTTTATATCCATTTTTATATTTCCAACCCTTTGTTGAAGTTTTCCCTGAGATCACTGAGCATCCTATAACCAGTGTTTAAATGGTTGTCTGGTAGATTGCTTATCTCTACTTTATTTAGTTCTTTTTCTGGTGCTTTGTGCTGTTCTTTTATAATGGGACAAGTTTCTTTGTTTCCCCATTTTGGCTGCCTCCCTATATTTGTTTCTATGAATTAGGTTAGGTTGCTAAGCTTCCTGGTCTTAGTAAAGTGGCCTTATGTAGTAGGTGTCCTGTGGAACCCAGTGACTCGGGCTTCCTAGTCACAGGAGCTGGGCACTCCAGGTGTGTATCTTGTGTGGGTTGTGTGTGTGTCCTCTTCTTGTAATTTAGTCTTGGTTGTTGTTTGCATGACAATGGGAGGAATTGACCCTTGGGCTGATTGGTTGAGAGGACTGGCTGTGATTATACTGGAGGAGTTGTGGTGCAGGGACTGACCCTACAGATCAGAATTTGCTTTAGTAGAGCTCTGTTGCCTGCCTAATCTGCCTTTTGTGTGTGTTGTCCTTGGAGGTAGGTGAGTGGTGCTCTAGCTCAGTTCAAAGCTGTCCACTGGGTGTGCTAGCCCCAAGGCCTCATATGAGGGACTGCCACAAGCCAAGTTCAGCTACAGCCTGTGCCCTGCCTGGGGCCACCTATTATAGGATGAGCCACAAAGCAATCTGCAGATGGCCTCCACACATGCTGGGCTTGGAGGTGCCTTGAGAGACCAAGCCATGAACAGAGGCCAGCTGTGGCTAGTGTCTGCTCAGCAAGAGGTACGGGATACTCTGAAGCCAGATGCTGTTTGATTGGGATTTGTGAACCTTTAAGAGATTTTAGTGAAGTCCACAGTATGAGTCAAGACACGTTCTGTGTCTCTACCCCTCCTATCCATTTGGAGGTGTCCTCAGTTGAAGGACTTTTATTCAGCTAGACTTCAGGTGATTCTCAATAATGATTGTTCTGTAGTTTAGTTATAATTTTGATGTGGTCATGAGGGAGGTGAGCATAGCATTTACCTCTTCTGTCATCTTGATAGGAACTCCTGCCTATGCATTTTTTGACCAGATCCACACTGCTGGGGAAAACATTACCTCTGAGACCAATTGTACCACTAACCCGTCCATGGTGTGGTTTGATAACCGTGCCTTCATTCTTCTGGAACTTAATTATCTATAAAATGAGAGGGTTGTAATAAGGTTTGACTCATACCATTGTGACATTCTATAATTTACAGTGATTACTTACCAGCCCTTTGAATGTCTAGAATAGAGAGTATCCTTACTCTCAAAGAAACAATTTTGTTTGATCAGTGATGCATGCACATAAGTGAACAGATGTAAAAAAACAATTGATTGTGTCAGTCACATTTAGCTTATTTTAGCCTTGTATATCAATGGAGTGAGTATAGGCTAGGTACAGCTTCCCCAGTACCTACCTGAAATTGCTTTAATAAGGACAGAACCTTTCCTTTATAGAGAAATTGGGAAATAGCTGAGAGGAGGAGAGAAATTTCAGTGCCAACACTCAAAGTAACTCATAGGAGCCTCATTAATAGGGAAGGCCAGCTGGGCAGTTTTCTGGAGCAATAGCTTATGAGAAACAGTGCTAAACATCATCAGAATAAAATGGCTAAATGTATTTTCAACTCCACTGACATTGAAAATATTATCCAAGGGAAGTGCACGTCACTCTTTAAGGAAGAGAATGGGTAGTAGCCCCATTGATTGTTCTGCAACATGATACATGCATTTATCCTGGGCGTTCACAGTCAGCTGAAATAAATAATGCAGGCCATGCTTCTATTTATTAAGATGGAAGGATTTAGTATGTTATCCAACTCCAAATCTTTAATATGTCCCTCAGGATGTCTCTGGTTTGGGAAATTATAAGGACATGAAATACAGAAATTATAAGTACATGAATTACAGAAACTATAAGGACATGAATTACAGAAAAGTAGGAAATAATTCTGATAATTTTTTTTTTTAGAAGTTGACACTTCTTCAGTTATTAGAAATGGATTAGTAATTAAATCTGTTATTAGTAGAAAATTACTTCTTACTTTATTCCTACTAGAAAAATAGTGATCAAATATTTAAGAATTATTATTCTAGAATCATTGGTTTGAAAGGGGTTCAAGGTTCCTCCATTTCTCAGTTTCTGACTCTTTTTGCCCAGAAAGATGTGGCTGACAACTGCAAAGCCATCTCAACTTACAGTCCTCACCAGCGGAAACGCTGAGGCCCAGGGTCCTTAGTCTCCTCATTTACTGCTCAACATCTTAGTCTTAGCTGCTACCTCTCAGGCCAGTGTTTCATTTTGACTGGACTCTGATTTTTAGAGCATTCCAAGAATAAAACAGAATTCTTGCCTGCTACCTTAAATTGTCTTTAAAGACTTACTGTTAGTGTATATACTTTTCCTAAGCAGATTTTTTTCATGGCCAACTCAGCATAAGGCGTTGTTGAGGAACAAAGGTGAGTAATACATAATCCCATACCCGAGGGATACCTCCATTTTTTTCCCTAAAATAATAATTAAGAGGCTTATCTTAGCTTTGCATGTTTTCATCTGGTTATGAGGGTGTGTTTCTGAGTTAGCATCCCTTTCAGATAACAGAAGACTCTTAGGCCGGGTCCCTCTGCCAGGTGCTCAGGGGTCCTTGAGAGAAATATGGTGTTTCTGTTCTCAAATGTTCTCAAATGTTTCATTGCTTGCTAAATAAATTTCCAGCCTAATGGTGAGGTAGGATTTGGGGAAGAGGTGTATTTTATAGTTTGGGAGGCCCTACCTAGCAGTATGAATGAGTTTACATTCAAAGAGGGCAGTGAAAACAATACAGAATCCAAAGAATGGTGTCATACACATGCAGGGTGGGAGAGATGATATTACTTTGTAAGAAAAATAGCCAACATGGAGGCTTCATCAAGCAAATGACACGTGAGCCACTGTATGTTGGTCAGGATTTGACCAGTACAAATGAGCAGGGAAGCCATAGCAGGTAGGAAGAGAAATGAAGTGTGAGGAAGGAAGATTCAGTCTATTGGAGAATATTGAACAACCCAGTGTAGCCAAAAGTCAGGGTTACAGTAAAAGGGTGGTTGGAGATAAAGCTAAAATTGTTTGTTTTAGCCACATTGTACTGTGTCTTGGATCTGAAAATTAATTTTAATTTTTTATTTTTTTTGACAGAAAGAGAGAGAGAGATACAGAGACAGAGAG
This sequence comes from Craseonycteris thonglongyai, assembly GCA_004027555.1. NCBI lineage: Eukaryota > Metazoa > Chordata > Mammalia > Chiroptera > Craseonycteridae > Craseonycteris > Craseonycteris thonglongyai. The sequence continues at coordinate 8,976 of PVKE010022417.1, read as the reverse complement.
AGAACTGAACTGGGGGAATTCCCTAGTTCAGCACATGGTTCCGCACGGGCCGGGGCCGGGGCTGGGATTCGATCCTTGGTCCCTGGCGCTGCAAAGTGAGCGCTTAGCCCACTGAGCCATCCCGGCTTCCCCTGAAAATTAATTTGTTAACGAGAGTCATTAAAGTCTTTTGTGTAGAGAAGTGATAGGATTAAAATTCTACATTTAGATTAATTCTGAAAAAGTATATAAGATGTATTGATTGATAAAGTAGAGAAAGGAAGAAGAAAGATGAACTAAAAAGTTATTACAGTTGTTTGTTTAATGTCAGAAGTAATGGATAAGGCAATAGGAGTGCAATTGCTAAGGTGACAATGGATTTAGGGGCCATTACCAAAAATGGAATGTTTGGTTGTTTTCAATTGACTGTATGAGATGAGTCAGGGAATGAAAAATAATTCTAAGCAATTAAAGCCTGCGTAGTTGGGGGTTGAAGGCTGTAGTGTCATTTATGCAACACCACTTTCTGCCTGGAGACTTCTTCCCCATCCTCTGCTCATTAATTGGAAAGATTTTTTTTTCTTCTGAATTCTCATATACTTTGTCATTCTGTTTCAGCATTTAAAACATGTTTCATACTCTGCATTGTATTTTATTTAGTAGCAAATTTGATTGTAAGTCTCCACCGGGGCATACCCAGATATCTAACATAGTCTACATGTGCACTAGAGCTGCTAACAGCATTTACTTTTGTCAAGGGAAGATTATTTGCAGACAGTGGGAAAGTTGAGGAGAGAGTTCAGTTCAATACTGTTTATAGAGTATCAGTTATTGTGTGAGAGGTAGATTCAGAGATGAATATATTATGGCTGCTCCCTCAATGAGCAGTGGAAGCTATGGGCACATAACTAATTACAATATGTTGGGAAGGTATTGTAATAGAGACCAAATGAAGTGTTGTGGGAATACAGAGAATGAAGGGGGCCAAACCAGGAGAGGCTTCTTGGAGTATCAGTAACATGGGACGTGGACTAGCATAAGAGAGACTTTGTGGTGGAAAAGGGGTAAAGAATATAAGTTATATATATATATATATATATATATATATATATATATATATATATATATATATATATAATCACTTATTATGTTTTGTTCTTTGGGAGAAGGATCCAGAATAAAGAAAGAAACTGAAAATCAGTGTGGGGAGGGAGCAGGGGAGGAGGCAAGGTCACAAAGCATCACAATATTCTGAAATCAGCTGACACAAATGTTATTTCCCTGAATATATTTCTAAGTGACTTTGTACATTCAACTAGATACATGAATGACCACGATGTATTATAAAACACGGTGTTGTGAACATCCTTCTTTGTGTATCCCGGTGCACATGCACATAGATTTCTCTGAAGCAATGGTTCTCAAAATGTGGCCTTTGTGTTACCTGTGTATTCATTAGATGTGTAAATTCTCAGGTCACACCCCATACCTACTTAATCTGAAACTCTGTTGGTGAGGCCTGGAGATCTGGGAATTAACTGGCACTCCAGATGACTCTTATACACATTGAAGACTGAGAACCATCCAGATCTCTCCAGACCTGTAAATGGGCCATAGTTCAGTCATGTCTTCAGTTTTGCTAGATCCAGTCAAACTGTTCTATCAAGTGGTTATGCCAATTTACATTATTACCAGCATCATATTTTGTTAAGTCCATGATGAGATTGCATGAAAACCTTGGACCTTGTTATAAAATGCAAGTCTCTGAATTTTAAATAACCTCATAAAAATTCAGATGCATTATTTATTTATGGGTACTAATGCATTCTTATTTTTTGTTAACTGTGAATAAACATATACTACACAGTTGTTGCTTTTTACCCAGGACAAATTTAATTATTTAATCACTTCTACCTACCACTTTGTTTTTAATTAATTAATTAATTTGTGAATAGGTGATGCATGCAAAAGGTATACATTTCAAAAGCTGAAAAATGTATGTACACAATGAAAGTATTATAAGTCTCTGTTCAGTACTATCTTTCAGTCACATACCCCTCTTAAATCAACCACTGTAATCAGTTTTCCAGTAAGAATTTAAACATACTTTCTCTGTGCACTTATTAAGCAAGGTCCCGCAGAAATAGTGCCCTATCTTAAGTTTGCCAACTCATAAAAAAAAGGGGCTTTACTTCTGCCAGACCCTGTATGTGCCATGTAGGATTAGGGGATCTCTCTTCTGTTCTTCTGTAGCTACATGGCTTATCTGCAGCATAGCATTTATAACATTGAATAGTTAATTATTTAGTTCTGTATCTCTCTATGAACTGGGATTTCTTTGTGTTTGGAGATTGCATTTTATTATACCCATATCCTTAGTATAGACAGTGCTTGGCACAGCAAAGGCAATTCATAAAAATGTGACAACGAAATAAATTAAACCAGTAATTTGTTCCTTAGCTTCATTGCTTTCTCGAGTTTGAATGTCTGGCTTTCTCAGCTGAGTTTTATTTTCCAGCACGTCTCTCTTTGGGTGAGGTTTGTCGAATGGATCTCATGATGAATGTGGCTCTGTGCAGGTAGATAAGTAGCTAATGAGCTTTGTTGGCCATTAGAGTCTGGAGGCAGGAGATGGGCATCTTCCCCATCTCTGCCCTCCTCTAAGAGGCTGCGAAGGACAGTGCTGCGTTTCTGCTTCAGGTTTACAAATCCTCCAGTTTACAGAATCCATCCATTATCATTGATTACACAGCAACTGGACACCCGTTTGATTAGGGGAAATGGTTACTTAGGATTTCGAACTCCTAGAATAGCCAGTGTTTGCTAAGTAGGAGTTTTAATTTTATTTTTACTAAGCCAGGTTTCTTTTCAAGCAAACCTACTGAGTTGCATGTTCCTGAGTATCCTGGGGTTCTGTCTGTCTTTGTGGGTCTCATCATAACTGGAACACCACTGTCTGAATTGAACAAGGCAACATTTTCAGGCTATCATTGAGTTTAGGAGAAGGAGGCTAGTTCTATTACAACTGGCTACGCTTGAATGTCGGGAAATTGTCTTTTAAAGTCTCTGTCAAAATAACAGCTCAGAATTATAACGAGCAGATTATTTGAGCATTCTAACTCCAGTGTGAAGAAACCATTCTTTTTTCTCTTGTTCTTTTTCTTTTTATTATTGTGAATGTGAGAGTAGTTATCTTAAGCTGAAAGTTCTGAGGAAAGTTATTGACATTTGTGTTGCACTGATACAGCCACTAAACAGGTTGCATTACTATTATTATTATTATTTTGATTTGTGCTGTGTGTGAGAGAGTATGTTGCCTGAATTGTCCTATTTCTTGTGTTTATGATACTTCATAAACATAAATAAAAATGTTTTCCTTTCAAAATGAGGGATCCTGGCATGGCTGGATTCTGATAAAATGCTGTTCTTAAAGTTGTCTTGTTGAAATTGATAATATGACCTTTTTTCAACTTTAGCTTTTGATATTTTTTAAAAAGATTTATTTTATTGTTTTTGACAGAGAGAGAGAGAGAGATAAAGAGAGAGAGAGATACAGAGACAGAGACAGAGATAGAGAGAAAAAAAAGAGAGAAGGGGGAGGACCCAGAGTTGTCTTTATAGCTGTATATCATCAGTTTTTGACTTGGTTTCATTCCACACAGGTGGGTGGGGGGTCTCCTGCACGGGAGGCATGACCCTTCAGGCTGGGGGCCAAACCAGTGGCCTCCCACATGGGAAGCACATCCCAGTTCACCATATGGGTTTACACGGTCTGGGGCTGGGACTTGATCCTCAGACCCTGGGGTTGCAAGGCGAGAGCTTAACCAGCTGAGCCATCCCAGATTCTGTAGCTTTTGAATTTTTAAAGGAAGTGAGTTACCTGGCATGTTACAAAGGACATTTGTACCAAGAGTCAGGAAAAATAAGCCCCATTTTTGACTCTCATAGAAATGACCTGTCACTAAACAGAATGAGATAGAGCTACCTGTGCTGTTCTGGAATGCTCTCCAAAGTCTATTGCTGCTTATATGAGCAGGGTGCAAAATATTACTTTTCAGGAAGAGTGGAATATTGGCAGTAGTGTACAATTACCTATCTTACTCTATGTCACAAACATAAATTTCTTAGTATAATCTGGTTTGAAAATTGAGGATTCTGTGGTTGCTAGAGAATTGACTTTGCTGATGAGCTTCTGGTCAATATTTTAAGCTAAGAGGTCTCAAATGAAGCTGTATAAGAGAGAGAGAAAGAGAGAGAGGCTCATCAACTTTGCAGATGACCTAGGCCTTTCAAATTGGAATCAAAGAGGAACACAAGAGGCCAGAACACTGGGTCAAAACTAGCAAATCTGACCTTTAAAAGGTACAATGTGAAGTACTACTTTCAGGTTTAAATAGCCAACTGCACAAGTCAGAGAGACACAGCTTGGTAGCACTTTTAGCAGAAAGATCTCACTTTTAATTGATCACAAGATCAATTGAGCCTTAAGTAGCCCATGATTACTAATACATGATCTCAAACTGAGCTTTCCTAGTTGGTACCTGGTGAGAGGGCTACTCTTTTCTGTTGGGGTGAGATCATACCTAAAATATTGGGTTTAATTTCTGATAAAAACATTAGCAAGAGCCTTAAGGAACTGTACGTGTAGATAAAAAATTCCATGATTTTGGAAGCACGCAATATCATGTTTTCTCTTTATACAACCTGTGGTTAAAGAACTAAGATAGCCCAGAAAATGGAAGTTTCAGAAGTTCAATGTAACTGTGATATGAGAGAATGCTATGTAAAATTGGACAACTTTCATTCCATTCTCTTTGTATCCAGAAGACTAAATAAGAATAACAGGAATAAAGTTATAGGAAACAATTCCTGGCTACTAGTGGAATATCAACAGGGAAAATAAACAAAACTTTATGAAGTTAGTGTTATAATGGCTACTTTACACAGGACTTACTCCAAGACTCAGAGGAGGAAAGCTTATGACTAGTAGGGCTTCAGAGCCCAGGCCTTATATAACTCAATTTTCATGCTCTTGTCACCCACCAGTCACTCTCCAGACATGGAACTGGATGTGCCCTGAGGTCATATTTTCTTGTCAAGGAGCATGGCTAAGGAGAGTCCTGACTGCATATCCCTTTCTCAGGGATGATATAGGAGCTGTATTTGAATGGTTATAGGATCAGACCTCTCCTAAGAACACACTTGAAGGCAGTGTGGGTTTTTTTTGTGTTTTTTAAAATGTATTTATTTATTTATTTTTTGACAGAGAGAGAGAGAGAGAGAGAGAGAGAGAGAGAGAGATACAGAGACAGAGAGAGAACTGAACTGGGGGAGCTCACAGTTCAGCATATGGCTCCGCACAGGCCGGGGCCGGGATTCGATCCTGGGTCCCCGGCACTGCAAAGTGAGCGCTTAACCCACTAAGCCATCCCGGCTTCCCCGAAGGCAGTGTTTTTTAAACCAATATTATATAGATTCTGTTTTGTAGAACCTAAAGAACTGCTCCATGAAAACAGGAGACTTTCAGCTGCTTAGGTTGCGAAATACTGAGTTAAACCAAACTTCACAGTTCTTTTTTTCTTTTTTTTTTCATTTATCAAATATTTATTTTTAAAATTTTATTTATATTTATCTTTTTATTGTTAAATTTACTGGGGTGACATTGGTTAGTAAAAATTACATATGTTCCAGATGCACAATTCTATGATACTTTGTTTATGTGTTGCTTTGTGTGCTCACCACCTAGAGTCAGTTCTTCTTCCATCACCATATATTTGACTTTATAGGTTTTTTACTCTAGGACTCCTAAAGCCTTTAGTATCCTATGTTTGTTGTGATTTCTTAAATTTATTTGACAAAGAGGGCCCTCTTCTCTTGTAGTACCCACTAACATTTCTTGGAACCACTTAGTTGTGAAACAGATTTAAAATTGTGCTCTGGGGAAGCTGTGATGGCTCAGTGGGTTAAGCACTCGCTTTGCAGCCCCCGAGACTGAGGATTGAATCCCAGGCCTGGCCCATGCGGACCCATTTGCTGAACTGGGGTGTGCCCCCAGTTCAGTTCTTGCCGGGGTGTATGCGGGAGGCTCCTGGTCCAGTTCCTGCCCTGCGCAGCCCCGTGCCCACCTGTGGAGTGAAACTATATGGAAAACTAATGCTGTCAACTATGGAGACTGCTCTGGGCCCTCCCCCTTCTCTCTGTCTCTCTCTATCTGTCTCTCTCTCTGTCAAAAAACAATAGAAATAAATCTTAAAAAAAAAAGTGCTGTAATATTTCTTTCATTTCTAAGAGGTTATAATAGCAGCAAACAATTTAGATTGGTTAATAATGGCCATTGTTCTTAAAGATTGCTTTAAGTATAAAATCAAACCAACTTTGCAAAGACAGACTATGGGAAGTCATGAATGACTTACTCTCTTTGCATTACTCAAGTGGTAAAGTCTTTGCCAATGGGTAGCATGTCTCATGGCACTTTATAAGGTGTCTGGCTCTAGTTCTCCATATTTTATTTAACCAGAATGATCAGAAAAGTCTTAGCAGGGTTCAGACAGGTGAAATTATAGGAACAACTTGCTCCAAGTATCTAAGAAGCAAAGGATTTAATAAGTGAGTCAAGTCTCTTAATGTTTACCGTTTAATTAAACAATTGAGTTACAAGTCCTGTTTAATTAAAAATGTTTAGTTTCCTCCTTCTGTGCTCATCCTGCAGTGCTCCAAGCCCCAACTCCTGCTCTTCATCCTTGGCAGATATTCTCAATCTACCAACCCCTTTTCCTCTGAGTTTCAATAGCATAGCAGAAACTTTCTGTGAGATGGGACCATAGACTCCTCTGGCCTGTGTCTTAGCTCACTTACCCACTCACCTCATTCCCACACATAGTAGGCTGACGCTGGGCAGGCCAAGTGGCTCTATCATCTGAGGGGATTGACTCTCAGGTTCTACCGCCAGTCCTCTTTTCTAATGCAACTGTGTAACAGACTCAGAGCAGGAGGCCAGATTTTCAAGACATCCTTTAGCTCAGTTGACAGGGAGTGTTGCTAAAAATGGATATTTCTATTTCAATTAGCTCTGATTTAAAGTTAATTGTTTCATATCAACAACACTTCTAACAGGAAGGAGTGGTAGTGGCAGCAATAGAGAATTCTTTGTAAATGGATATGACAGCACACATTGGCCTCTTCCCCAGGAGGGAGTTTCTCACTATGCCTGCCAGTAGAACACGAGACTATGGGCTTCTCAGCAACCCTTCTCCCTTGTTTCCATTTGTTAAGGAGAAAACACGTGTAACAAATAAACTCTTTGCTAACAATAGAGATGTTGCTGTAAAGCCTACCTTCTCTTTGCAGAGATTGTTCTAATGATTATCATTTATTAGTATCTACTGTGTACCTGAAATAGCTCCTTAATTATGTTAATCATTGTAGTAAAAATAATTGACTACCCATGTGCAAGACGTTATTTTAAGTTTCTTATAAAATTTTTTCTCTTGAACTTTTTAGCATTGGGACCAGGTAATCAGTATTTTCTCCTTTTTACAAATTCGGAAATCAAATTCAGCAGTTATATAACTTGATTGAGGACACTTATCTAGGAAGTGACAGATCTAGAACATGAATCTGGTTCTTCACATTTCCGTGTCCAACATCTGTTCCATTGTATTAGACCTGTAATTGCAGGGAACGGAGATTTTTAGGTCATACTGAGAAAAGGTGGGTTTCTATGCAATGTTGGAGGAAGGGTTCTGGAACTAGGAAGCCATTCAGCATCTGGGGGCCCACATGGTCTTTCTTTTGTGGGGTCTTAGCTTCTTTGCAAAGGATTGCTGCACTCATAGCTTGCTCCTGTCTGGCCAGTTCTCTCCAGAGTTGCTAGGCCACGGGTAGTTGGCTGCTGCTCTGATTGGTCAATACCTATCACCTCTACTCAGCAACACCTTTAGTGACTGGCCTTCTCATGATTTGCTGACTGGTCATAGGAGTCTGGCCTCTGGGCCAGGAGCCGGTGCTGCATCAGTGTATCACCAGCTCTGCACAAGACCTGCCATTTCTTCTCCGCCAAAGTCTGAGGTTTGGGAAATTCTAGCCAGAGGGGACATTGGCTGTCACAGGCCCTGGTCTGGTCAGGGCAGCTGCACTGTCTTATGTAAGTGACCAAAGGAGGAAGAGTATCAATACAATTTAAGCCATGCCCAAAGAAAGGAATCTTCATTAAGTGCATTGCTATTCCCAATAGAAGATACGTTTATGTCAAGCATCAGAGAGAAGCATGAATGATGCAGTTCTCCTCAGATCAATCTTGGATTTACAGCCTCTGTGTAGGCTGAAGTCTCATGAAGTCTACTGTGAGTCATAGACGAGAGATTTTGTTGGAAGTCTCTATATGGCATCATTAGTTCTAAAATTAAGCCCCACATCAGTTATTTACAAAAATCAAGCAAATCCCCATCAGATTTTGTGGAAACCAAAGTTATACCAGTGCAGAAGACTAAGTAGTCAAACTGAAACACAGATGGTAGTTTTGTCCCACAGAGCTCTCCTGGTGAGATGGCAGAGTACCCTGCTGTGGGACCTGCTGGAAGTCCAGTAGATGGAGGTTGTAAACGTTTACTAGAGCAATTAATGGATTTGCAGTTGATCAAGGAGACAGACACCATTTCCAAAATGTGTGCTGATGGGCACAGAATACGTTTTTAACCTTGAGACCATGCTTCTTTCCTCTTGGATTCAGTAAAAGAAAAAAAAAATCTTAATGTTATTTACTCCTCCTCACCCACCCATGGCCCTGCATATTTCTCACCCCCACCATCCACCAGCATTTCTGGGACCAGAACTACTCTTTTGAAACCATAGAATGAACTACTTACTAATTCCTGATAATTACCTTATAAAAATTATACAAATCAGAGAAAGGGTTAAGAATTACAATAACCTACTCATAAGTAAAATTCAGTGTTTTTGCTTTTGTTTTGACTTTTACTAAATTGCAACTGTTAATTC
>PVKE010022416.1:0-25591 GCA_004027555.1 Craseonycteris thonglongyai | reverse complement strand
GGAGGCTCCCGGCCCAGTTCCTGCCCTGCACAGCCCCGTGCCCACCTGTGGAGTGAAACTATATGGAAAACTAATGCTGTCAACTATGGAGACTGCTCTGGGCCCTCCCCATTCTCCTTGTCTCTCTCTTTCTGTCTGTCTGTCTGTCTCTCTCTGTCAAAAAACAATAAAAGTAAATGTTTAAAAAGAATCTGTAACTCATAAGCAATTATAGCAAGGTCACAGAATACAAGGTTAATATATGTCAATTTTTTCTTTATATACGATCAATTAACAATCAAAATTTAAAAAATTTTAAAAGTAATATCATGTACAATAGCAACCAAAAGCTACTCAGGTATAAATTTGACAAAATAAGTAAAGAACTTATTTGTGGAAAACTACAAATCACTGATGAATAAAATCAAAGAATATCCAAATAAATGGAGAGAATGTCCATGTTCACAGGTTGAAAGACTCAATATTATTAAGATATGAATTTTTCTCATCTTCATCTATAGATTCAATGTAATCCCAACCCAAATTCCAGAAAGTTATTTTGTGAATATCAACAAACTGATTTAAATGTTCAAATGAAAAAACAAACAAACAAAACAAAAGACCTAGATATACAATGCAAGTAAAAAAGAAAATATACTGCATAACTTCAAGACTTACTCTAAGATGACAATAGTCACAACAGTGTGGATATTGGGGTAAGAGTGCATGTGTAGATCAAGAGAAGGGAAGAGAACAGAAATACATACAAACAAGTGTAGTCAATTTATCTTTGACAAAAAAGCAAAGGCAATCAGTACAGAAATTACAGTATATACAACAAATGGTGCTGGGACAACTGTAAGCCCATATACACAAACATGAACTTACACACCACCCTTATGCCTTTCACAAAATTACAGTTAGGGGAAGCCAGGATGGCTCAGAGTTAAGCACTCACTTTGCAGCCCCAGGGACCAAGGATTGAATCCCAGCCCCAGCCCGTGTGGATCTGTATCCTGAGCTGGGGTGTGCTTCCCGTGTGGGAGGCCCCCAGCCCAGTTCCTGCCCCAGCCCACCTATGTGAAATAAAACTATGCCACAAACTGTTGTACAACTATGGAGACTGTTCTGGGCCCACTCCTTTCTCTCTGTCTCTCTCTCTCTGTCTTTGTCAAAAACAATAAAATAAATCTTTAAAAATATATTATAATTATGTCCCACATAACAATATTTTGGTCAATGATGGACTACATATACAAAAGTGGTCTCATAAGAGTAAAATGGAGCTCATATTTCCTGTAAGAAATGGAAAGATACTTGTGGGGCTTAGCAATGTATTCCTTTTCACTCATACCACCTAACTTATGAGTGCACGGATACATCCCGTGCCATCAGTCACTGACCTGTTTAAGCACGGAGGGGTCTGTCATCTCAGTGCTTCATTTTCAGACAGTGCTACATCCCTGCCCTCCCAGGTCCAGCTGATGGTCTTCAAAGGGCATTTGCTGTAAAATCTTTGTTGAGGACCTAAGAGCCTATACAAGGGCACAGGTCCACAGGAGCTACCTGAACAAGAATTAAGCACCACTGCTGCTTTATTGAAAGCTCGCTTTGGTAGTGCGCAGCCAGCCAGTTCCTGTGCTTTGAGAACATTTTCAGGTTTTACTGGTGTAAATCCTAGACACATTATATTTCTTTCCTCGGGTTAGTGCCAGAGAGAGCCCTTTTGTGCCAGATAAGGTCAATGGAACCAAAAACAAATTTCCAAAGTCAAAATGCTGAGTCTTCAGTTCTACACACTTTCCATGTTAAATACCATATTTTTTCTTAAATGCATACCACAAAGTTCCTTAACTGACCACTGCTTCAACATACCATGACTAAAATCACACTGACATGAAAATGTATTATGTTCCTTTATCTCTTCATTGTGAGTTATTATTCCTGCTGAGCCTCAGACTACCTTGCACACTCTCCTGACAGCCCCTATTATGGGGATCTGCACTTTTCCCAGCCAGTTTCTCCTTGATATTTCCAATCAGTTCAGCCCACATTCCTGTTCATTGAGCAGCACAGATAGCTTCAACGTTCTGTTTTCAACCCCGTTGGAAAGAAGCAGAGAGAGGGCGTGTTGGACCATGTTTATAATGTCTGCAGTACTATACAGTAATGGCCTGGACTTCCACATGCACTCAGCACTTACTCACTGACCAACCCAGAGAAACATCTAGGCCTACAAGTACCATTCATGGTAAATGCCCCATGGAGTCGTAATAGTTTTTTATCTTTATTTTTACTGTACCTTTTCTATGTTCAGATATGCAAATACCGTTGTGTTAAATTGCCTACAGGATTTAGTACAGTAACATGTTGTACAGCAACTGGTCCAACCTGTGGCCCCTTGGGCCACATTAACCCAGGATAGCTTTGTGTGCAGTTCAACACAAATTTGTTGTTTTCTTAAAACATTATAAATTCTTTTTTAACTAATCAGCTATCATTAGTGTTAGTGTATTTTATGTGTGGTTCAAGACAATTATTTTTTCAGTGTGGCCCATGAAAACCAAAAGGTTGTACACACCTGCTGTATAGGCTTGTAGCCCAGGAGCTATAAGCTATAACACAAAGTCTCGGTGTGTATTAGACTACATCATCTAGGTTTGTGTAAGTACACTCTGAGAGGTTTGCACACAAACAGTGAAATAGCTTAATGGTGCATTTCTCAGAGTGTATGGCTGTTGTTAAATGACATACGACCATGAGAGAAATACATGTGTATTATTGAATACAAGATGCTGAGCATCTCTGAATATCAAAGAACATAAATAAATGGGAAACCCCATACTCAGAACACCAGCACTGAAACCCACTATCCAGTAGTTCTTCCACATTTCCTCTACAAAATCTGGAAATAAAGTGTTATAAAATAATATGACATGCATAAATAGGATAAAGTCTTTCCAAATAAATTATTAGTGATGTGGAACCAGAGTTGATTTACATCTGGACTAGGAAAGCTCAGTCTTTGTGTCTTGGGACTCTTGAATGTCTGGCATTTGACTGGTAGGTGAGAACAGTGGGATTTATGCTGTGATGTTTTAAGTCTGAAACTTCCCTGGTAACCCCCAGGATCAGTTTCTTTCTTTTTTTTTTTTTTAAGATTTATTTTATTGTTTGTGACAGAGACAGAGAGACAGAGGGGGGTGCAGAGCAGTCCCCATAGTTGTACGCCATCAGTTTTCGACATGATTTCATTCCACATAGGTCAGTGCAGGATGTGCAGGGCAGGAACAAGACTGGGGCCTCCCACATGGGAGGCATGCCCCCTCGAGCCAGGGTCTGAACCAGGGAATGAGAACTGAACTGGGGGCCTCCCTCATGGGCAGCACACCCCAGTTTAGCATATGAGTCCACATGGGCTGGGGCCAGGATTTTATCCTCCATCCCCGAGGCTTCAAAGTGAGTGCTTAACCTGCTGAGCCATCTCAGCTTCCTCAGGTTCAGTTTCTTTATAGCTGATTCACAACAGGCTTTACCCATTTGAGAATTGTGGCTTACATATTTAAACAGATACTGAGAACTGTTGAGGAGAACTCCTAAGTCAAGATTTTTCACACAAATTATGGTAGTTCAAAACAAGACTTAGCATGGTTTATGCATTTTTTTTTTGTAAAGATACTAATTATGGAATGACTCCTTAATCTTTTTTAAAGATTTATTTTATTGTTTGTTTGTTTTATTTTTTTGACAGAGACATAGAGAGAGACAGAGAGAAGGGGAGGGCCCAGAGTAGTCTTCATAGTTGTATGTCATTAGTTTTTGACATAATTTCATTCTACACAGGTGAGCATGAGGCTGTACAGGGCAGATACTGGGCCAGGGCCTCCCACATGGAAAGCACACCCCAGTTCAGCATATGCGTCCACGTGGGCCAGGGCCAGGACTTGATCCTCGGAGACAGGGGCTACAAAGTGAACAAACACTCAACCCATTGAGTAATAGGGGCATCCCGACTTTTTAGTCTTTGATACCTGCCTCTTTCCCTTTATCTCACTTTACTGCTGCATCTTATGCCTTTAAATGAAAGCCTATGCGAGTATACTTTGTGGAGATTGGTGAGTTTTTTCAAATATCAGAACTGGGGTAAATAATACAAGCATACATACAGAAAAGACCAAATATTTGGAGAAAACCAATATTATGACTAAGCATAATTGCTATTTTTAAGACATGGTAGAAGACATAAACAAGTAAATTAATGATGTAGAGTTTTAAAGCTTGAAATCCAGAAGTAAAACAAAACTATTAGTAATAATGGTATTAACAATAAAAACTCAATAGATCAGTGAATTTCTATATGCAACATTTCTAAATAATAAATTCAATATCTGGAAAATATAATGTAGGAATTATGAATAAATAATAAGAAACAAAGTGATAAAAGTTGGTACTTGGTGAAAAAATCTAATTGTTTAGAAATCTGTCTACTAGATGAGAACCAGAAGTAGAGAATAGGTTGCATGATAGACAAATTTCAAACAAGGATGACTAAACTAAAGAAAGCAATCAGAAACTTCCACATTTTCATTTTAAAATGTTTTTTGAAATATAAAATACAATGAATTTCTGGCATTCTCATTTCAAAGAAAAATGAAAAATAATTTACTTCTTAAAATGAAAATTCATTCAATAAATATTCATCATACATATGTCATTTATCTCATCCTTTACATTTATAATAATTTCTTTTCACATTTAATGCCTAACACACATTAGCACAGAAAATGTGTCAGAAATTGCAAATTGACTTCTTCTAATCATCTTAGAAAACTAGAGATAGAGTGGCAAATTTAAACCAAAGTAAGAATAAAAAGAGAATAGGAATTAGCGTAGAAACCAATGAAATTAAAATAAATCGAAAGAGAAAAAAAGCAAAACCAAAAGCTAGTACTTTGAAAAGATCAATAAAATTGATAAGTCTTTAGCTAGGCTGATTAAGAAAAAGTAGAGAGGACACAAAATAGTAATACCAGAAATAAAAGAGAACATCACTATACATGCCATGGAAATTAAAGTATGAGAAAGAAATACTATGAGCCTAGGACTAGAAATTTAATAACTTAGGTGAAGTGAATTAAGTACTTACAGACACACTTCATGAGCTCAAACACACAAAAAAAGTAGACATTCTGAATATATCTATACATATTTTTAAAATTCTAGGATGCCAGCATGGCTCAGTGGATTGAGCACTCGCCTTGCAGCCCTGGAGTCTGAGGGTTAAATCCTGGCCCTGGCCCATGTGAACCCATATGCTGAACTGGGGTGAGCTTCCCATATGGAAGGCCCTGGTCCAGTTCCTGCATTTGTGTGGAATAAAACTATGTCAAAAATTGATGATGTACAATTATGGAGACTGATCTGGGCCCTCCCTCTTCTCTCTCTCTTTCTGTCTTTGTCAAAAACAATAAAATTAAAGAACTAAGTAATAGGCAGATATTTCATGTTCATGAAATAGGAAAACTCAATATTGTCAAAAAGTTAGTTCTTCCCGTTGACCTACGGATTCAATGTAATCACAATCAAAATCCTAGTAAGTTATTAATATTTAGTGGATTTCAACAAACTGATTCTAAAATTTATATGAAAAGGCAAATGGCTGAGAATGGCCAATACACTATTGAAGGGAAAAAAAGCTGCAGGAGGGATGCTACCCACTTCAAGACTTACTATAAAGTGACAATAATTAAGACAGTGTGGCATTGTTGAAAGAATAAGTAAATTAATGGGACCGATTAGAGAGCCATGAAATAAAACCCCCATAATTATAACCAACTAATCTTTTGCAAAGGAGTAAGGGTAATAAAATACAGCACAGATAGTCCAAAAAGTGGTGCTGCAACAACTAGACATGCACAAGCCAAAAGGAATCTGGACAGAGACCTTACTCTTGTCACCAAAATTAATTCAAAATAGATAATAGACCTAACAGTGAAATGCAAAAGTACAGAACTAGAAGACAATATAGGAAAAAAACATAGGTGAGCTTAGTTTAAACTCCTGCTTCACAGAACTCTGCAGACTGATATTTATACCAGCTTTATTTATATTTGCAAGTATTTGGAAGCAACCAAGATGTCCTTCAATAGATGAATAATTACATCAACTCTGGCACATTAAGACAATGGAATATTCTCTAGTACCAAGAAAAAAATTAGCTGTCAAGCCATAAAAAGTCACGGAGGAGACTTTACTTTATATTACTAAGTGAAAGAAGCCAATCTTAAAGGCTACATACTGTGTACTTACAACTATATGACATTCTGGAAAAGGCAAAAATATTGAGACAATAAAAATGTCAAAGGTTATGAGGTGGGGAGTGTGGTAGAAATCAATAGGTAGAGCACAGAGGATTTTATGGCAGTGAAAATAATACTCTATATGATATTATAATGATGATCGCATATCATACATTTGTCCATAGTCATAGAATGTATAACGCAGAGATTGAACTGTAGGGTACTCTCTGAAATTTAGGTGGTTATGATGAATTAATGTAGGCTCACCCTTGCTGAAAAATGTACTATTCTGGTGAATGATGTCGATAATGGGGAGGCTACGCATACATGGGGGATAGGAAATATATGAGAAATCTTGGGACCTTCTTCTTGATTTTATTTTAAAAATAATGAATAAATATACAAAAACATAAACAAATTTGAAGACACCTATTAGCTCAACTAACCAATTGAATAAAAAATAGAGTATTACTGATCTAGGAAAAAATAAGTCCACAGAACTTGTCTTTTTATAATTTTTTTCAGCTTATTTTCTCTATGAATCTAGCATACTGATTCCAAGTGTTCAGATAAGAAGTCCTAGAAAATGAGTCTGATCAACCCAGTTTGGGACATGAGCCCCCATTAGAAGCAATGGCTCTGGCTGTAGGCTGAAAGTCTCTGGTGGGCCTAACTGAGGTCTAGGAAGTCATACGGTCAACCTTGTGATCTAGAAGAAAGGACACTGTGATCAAATGTCTCCAACAGAACCCTAAGATTTAAATGAAGAAAGAAGCATCTCACTAAATAAAATTGTGAAGGGAGAATTCTGGGTGGTAAAATTATAAAAGGCAATAACATTCTATTTTATTGGTATAATTTCCACTAATATTCTACTTCAGGTAATTTGGTCAAGCTGATACTGTCTCAAGCTTACTTCTGTCTACAAATTATTTAGTAGAAATAATTAAGATTTAAGTTTTTTGATATAACCTTTATATCACATTCTGCTCTAACACATAATTCCCTGTCTTTTCATATGCAGTTTGTCAAGCCAAAAAATGCACCAAAAGATGTAGCAGAGGGTATATATTTGGACTTTTATTAAAACCATTATTTTTCCATAAAGTCTCTTCAAATTACAGTCATAGAAGGTGCTGCTTTCTCAAACATGCACTATACAAATGCTACCTACTCTAGGATGTAGCACCCCTTGATAAGGCAATCTTCCTACCAAGAAGTTTTAAAAATGGATCAGTAAAGGGTCTTTTTAATCCCCCTTAGACAGTAAGATACCCTTCCACCTTGAAATCAACTGAAGACAGATGCCTTATTTGCTAGCACCAGATATTTCCTGTATAGAATAATTGGATACAGTCCTGGAAGTAACTCACTGACATTTCTGCTTAATCACTTTATCTCCAAATTTCTGTGGACAACATTAGCTTAACATGAGCCTTTCTGATACCAGGGAAATTAAATGTGTGGTAATAAGGCTAACCTTCCCTCTAACGATCTGGGACTACTCTATACAAAAGGCTGCTTTTTCAGAATTGTTCCAGGCTTCTTCCTAGTCATACCATGCAAAAGATTAGGCTTCTAGCCATCTTGAATTGCTATGATGGAAGCAAGAAACATGATGCTGTCAAAATCTACCACTACAATGTGAGAATTTCACCCAGGGCCAAATTTTGCTTCAAGTCATTTCAGGTAAAAGATGGAAACCATTGGACCTTTGACCCACTATGTGTAGCTAGCATCATTAGTTTTAAGCCCATCAGGAAGGATACACAGCTGGAAAACCAATAGATACTGTCCTCTGTGATTGAAAAAGAAGGTTTTTCTACAAAAGTTACCAAATATACTCCCAAGAAACATGAATCAACTATCATTTGAAATGTTTTACAAATTGCCTATAAATATTACTTGAGGAACTTAAGAAGATTACAAACAATCTTGACAAAGAAGAATAAAGGGGAGAAAATAATTCTACTTTTTATAATAATAAAGCTTATTATATAGTTAACATAATCAAGACAGGTAGGAAATTTCTGGGTTCTAGGGTCAAGCAATGTGTTTTTAGACCTAACACCAAAAACACATCCTATTAGAGAAAATTTTACAAATTAGACTTCTTCAAAATTAAAAGCTTTTGCTTTGCAAAGACCCTGTCAAGAGAATAAAGACAAGCAACAGACTAGGAGACTTGCAAACACAGCAACAAGGAACTAAAACCTAGTGTATATAAAAAATATCAGGGATGCAAGGATAGATCAGAGATGGAGCACTTGCCTCGAAATCATGAGGTCTGGGGTTCGATTCCTGGTCCCAAGACATACAAACCCATATGCTTAACTTCAGCGCAACTGGTAAACTGCAGAGATAACTCAGCAGTGAAGGTTCTTGCCTCCTTTGCAGGAAGCCCACAGTTTGGTTCCCACGCTACGTTGTCACACATCTACCTGTGTGGAATAAAACCATGTCACAACTAATGATGTACAACTATGGTGACTGCTCTAGACCCTCCCTGCTTTCTCTCTCTCTCTCTCTCTCTCTGTGTGTGTGTGTCTCTCTCTCAAACACACACACACCTTCTCTCTAATAATAAGTATTAGTGTAAACAGTAAAAAAATAAAGCAATACAATTACTAAATGGACTTAATAAATAAAGAAACATTTTACTGAAGAGGATATATAGATGGCAAAACACACACACTCACACACACAAATAAATATGTTAATAATGGCAATATGATTAGTCATTAGGAAAATGCACTTCAAAATCACAATGTGATATCACTAAACACCGATAGAATAGCTAAAAAAATAAATAAATAAATAGTAGAAACACCAAATCCTGGTGATAATATGGAGAAACTACATCACTCATACATTGCTGGTGAGAACGTTAAATGGCACAGCTATTCTTGAAAAAAGTTGGCAGTTTGTTTTTTTATTGCATTTTAAAAACACTAAGCATGCAATTCCCATAAAACACAAATAATTGCACTTCTGAGAATTTATTTCAGAGAAATAAAAACTTATATTCACATAAAAACCTATGCATGAATGTTTATAACACATTTATTTGTAATAGCTCAAAACTAGAAATAGCACAGATGTATTAGAACAGATGAATAACTAAACTAACTTAAGTCCACCCATACAATGAAATGCTACTTACCAATAAAGTCACAAACTGTCCTGCCTGGCATGTACGGGGCTTGGAAGTCATCACTCCCATCCTCACAAGAAAAAATGTTGAACGAGGTGAAAATCAACAACTCCTCAGGGGATACTGGGTTGGCACAGTGGGTGAAGCACTCACCTTGCAGCCCTGGGGTTAGAGGATGGAGTTTCAGCCCTGGCCCATGCGGACCACATACTGAACTGGGGTGTGCCCCGAGTTTGGTTCTCACAGGGGTGAGCTTCCCATGTGGGAGGCACCAAGTTTGGCTCCCAGTGCACAGTGATGTGCCTCCCATGCAAGAGGCCCTGACCCGGTTCTGCCCTGTGCAGACCTCGGCCTACCTGTGTGGAATGAAACTATGTCAAACACAGATGAACAACTATGAAGACTGTTCTGTGTCCTCTCCCTTCTCTCTCTCTCTCTCTTTCTATCTCTGTCTCTCCCTCAGTCAAAACAATAAAATAAAGCTTTAAAAAAAACAGGGCAGGGATAGCTGAGATGGCTCAGTGAGTTAAGCTCTCACTTTGCAGCCCTGGAAACCAAGGATCAAATCCTAGCCCCAGCTCATGCAGTCCCATATGCTGAACTGAGGTGTGCTTCCCATGTGGCAGGCCCCCAGTTTGGTTCTCACCCCCCACTTTGGCCCCTGGCTTGAGAGGGTGTGACTCCCATGCAGGAGACCCCTGGCCCTGTTTCTGCCCTGCGTGGGCCCCCATCCACCTGTATGGAACAAAACAATGTCAAAAACTGATGACATACAATTATGAAGACTGCTCTGGGCCCTCCCCCTTCTCTCTGTCTCTCTTTGTCTCTTTCTGTCTCTGTCAAAACAATGAAAAAAACTCATTTTAGCTCATCAGGTCAATTGCAACAAAGTAACAAATTGTATGGATTAAAAATTATATTCCTATTAAAAAAAATGTTTTCTTCAGTAAAACAAGCTGGAAATGTTATGCCAGATGGAAAGAGTTTGCAAAAAGAAATATGTGAGGTCCTCCCAGGGAATGGGACATTTTCATTTAAGGTTGTTTCTTCTGGAATTACCATTCAATGATGGAAAAATAAACAAAGAAGGAAGCATCCAGTTTTTCACTACATCTGAAAAACCTAAATAGTAAACAAGCCAGGTCCATGGTAGCTTTAAAATATGATACTTGGGGACATTTTAAAAATTAAAATTAATAAAGAGATAGTAATGACATAATTGCACTGTGTCAGTGCTGTGCACATGTTAGAAATAAGATAAAATTCGTGTCCTAAAACAATAATCACTTTAAAATTGGCCTACATACTCACACACAAGACAGCATTGCAAAGTCCCTAACAAGTGGGCAAAGACTTAGGGTTAAATCATAAGCCTAAAAAAAATTAATGAAACAGAGCTGTATAATCAGAAAAAAGCAACAACAAAAAAAAGGCAGTAAGAACCACCTTGAAAAAAAAAAAAATTAGTCAGGTTTAATTTTGTCAAAATTGCAGAAGAGAAAAATGTAACTTGGCCAAAAGAATCCAAGATCCAGGGATGAAGGGATAGAAAGAAATTGAAAAATGTAAAAAAAATATGAAAAGAAAGCCAAAAATCATGTCTTAAGTCATTGATTCCTTAAGAGAGCAGTGAGAAAAGGCACTAAGAAACTCCCATTTATTTAAAAACTAGCATATGCCCTACACCATGTGTATGCCATCTTACAAAAACCTTAAATACCTCCATTTTTAAGGTTAGTGATTTTAATTTTAATTTTATACATGATGAAATTGAGATTGAGGGGGTAATGAACAGACAGACACAAGGTTATAAGTTAAGTCTCAATTAGGTATTCAGCCTAGCTTTTATTCTATATTACAGCAGAAATATGCTAGTGAAAATGAAATGCTGTAATATTGCTTAAATCTGTAAAATGGTTTACAAAATATTTTATATAAATTCTTTCATTATTACTTTAAGGTAAAGCCACGGACCAGGTAGACTTGATATTATTATCCCCTCTTGTTAGACAGATGACCATGTCTCAGAGAAGCTCACTGACTCTTCTGAAAATACAGAAGGTAGGATGGATTCATACTTTGTACTTGTTTCAATCCAACTCAAGTGCTCTTTCTATTACAAAGAACACAGCTATTTCTGTACGTTCATCAGGACTGAGTGGAAGTGTATAGTTAGGATTATAATCATCTAAGAATTATAAGGAAAACTGAGATGGCTCAGTGGGCTAAGCGCTCATTTGCAGCCCCAGGGTTCAAGAATTGAATCCTGGTATGCTGAACTGGAGTGTAGCCTCCAATTCAGTTCTTGCCAGGGCAAGCTTCCCAAGTGGGAAGCCCCTGATTTGGCCTCTAGCTTGCAGGGGTGTGCCTCCTATGTGGGAGGCCCCTGGCTGGGTTCCTGCCCCATGTGACCCCCCATGTGGAATGAAACTGTCCAAACTGATGATGTACAACTATGGAAACTGCTCTTGGCCCTTCCCCCTTTTCTCTGTCCCAAAAACAATTTAAAAATCTTTTAAAAAATCTTTGTTTATAAACGAATTGTAAAATAATGCTAAAGATCATGGGCTCTGTGACCATATTACTGAGTTTGTAAATTAATGCTCCCTCTAAGACCTGTGAAATCTTGGTTAAATCATATAATCTCCCCTGTGTTTCACTTTCTTCATATATTAAAGGGGGTTATAATATATTCAAAAATCTATCTCCTAAAATTTTCATTAAAATGCACTGAGATATAAATAGTGAAAAATGTTATATTAGTAACAGTAGCAATAGGAATACTAGTTTAGTAATAATTATTATTTGTAGAATAAGAAAGAATTAGTAATATACAAGGAAAGACAAATAAGTGTAACATGAGCTAGCAAAGATAACTAAAATACTCCATTTTAATCTGTTTTGTTTTGAGATATTCTGTCTGTGTTAACAAAGTAAACGGCATTTTCAATGTTGCCTTTTATATAGTGATGTATATATAATAATATCAATGCTTTTATACACTGACATATATATAATGAGGCAGAATCTAATGTTACAAATGCTTCAAAAATAAATACAGAAAGAAGTGTATTAATTTTCACTTTGTTCTTCACAACTCAGTCGTTTTCAGACCTAACCACAAATTTTCACTTTTATATAATGTACATCATAGTTATTCTATTGAGCCAAAGATGGTACTTCAGATTATGGTTAACTATATGTTTGAGACTTTGAGGCTTGTTTCTTAGGCCAGTGTTTCTAAATCTATTAAGTAAATCTCTCTCCCTCATCTACGGGTGGTTGAGATACAAAGGAGACCCCAGAAAGGCCACAAGCCCATTCTGACTAAAGAAGTTAACATGTCTTTCAGGTGAATCATGAGACCCCTTCCTCTTAGTGCAGATAGGGTGAGAGTTCTGTGAATCCCTGTGGTAGTGACAATGGCAACATTTAACAGAAAGCAGACACAGAAAAAGAGACTTCCTGCCCTTCAACTTACCATAGAGATTTATGAGGATCATGCCACTTAAGAGAAAAATGAGGTAGGCAAATAGAATAGGGGGATCTCAGGAACCCAGCTATGGGACCCACCTTGTGGTAGTAATCACTACCCTTTTTCCAGTATTCCCTACCCCTAGGTACAAAACCATAAGAAAAATTACAGGGGAAAAAACGAATTAACACAGGAAGTTATAAGATGCAAAAAGCCCACCAGTTCAAACTAGTCATTGATGACTATACAGTAAGAGTTATAATGACCTTTAATGAACCCAAGACTCATTATAATAGCATACATATTCCCAGAAGTTCATTAATATCATTATAATAGACTGACTTCTGGGAAGAGATATGAGCAGGTGAAAAAGATAATGTAATTGCCCCCATCAACCAACAAATGCTAGTCAAAAGGCCCCGTGCCCAGAAAGGTATGACCCCTTCCAAGAAAAATGAAATAAATTTACCCAGGTCCCAGCAGTTGGGGCCCTGACCTACTCACTTTCTGGCTCTGCCTTGCTCCCATTTCTTGGGACTGTACTTCTACTACTTCTACTTTTTGAAAACTGTTCTCTCACCTCTGTATTTTGATGTTTCACTCAGTTCTTTGTTTGGGACACCAAGAACCTGGACACAACGCCAAGAAAGGCACATTCTTTGGTAACACAACCCTGTAGAGAATTTTTTATGAGTTTGTTTGAGCCAAACTAATGCTGTGCTAGGAAGCAAGATCTCCAATGCTCTAAAGAATGGCAGTTTTGCAGTCATTTTATATATTTGGCATTACAGAACAAAGGTGAGGGAAATTACATGAAGGTGGGAGAAAGCAAGGCAGAAATTTCTATGATTGGATTTCGAGATAGTTAACAAGATTATGTGCTCCCTTGAGGGTCATTATGCTTTTGAAAGGTCTGTAAAAGAGGATTACGTCTGATATTTCAAAGCTGTGTTAACCTAGATGCACAAAACAGACAAGGCTTGATAAATGACAAACTATACCTCTTATAGGCTTGGGCTGTTACTACCCACTCTAACCTGCCCAGTTAGGAATTTATGATCAGATCACCCTATCAGGTTACTTTGGTCACTGAACTTGTACAAACCCCCTTTTTCATCCATATGACAAAATTTTGTTTCTTCAGGTCCATTAACTTTCATAATGGTTCTCTGACCTTTAGTCTACCAAGTGCAAAATAACTCTATTTCCATGCTCTTTTTCCTGGCATTCCTCATTCCACAGTTTTCTATGAAATTACTGTTTCTTTTTTGGCAACTCACATATTAAGCAAATATCTACTGAGCATCTCAATGTGAGAGGCCAAAGTGAAATAAAATTAAAAAAAAAAAGATAATTTCCATTAAAGTCCATGAGTAGTACACAATGCAATAGAGCATACAAGAGGTTTAATTTAATCTATTTTGATGATCAATAAGGAATTTCCATAAGAATTGGCTATTAACTTAAGAATTGAAATATGAAAGAATGGTCGATATTATATAGATATGTAGGGGCAAATAAGAAGGTGGCAATTGTTCAAAATGGAAGGAATACGATGTATAAAAATCCTTAGTTGGTAAAAATGCAAAAAACATACAATGCAATACTATTTAACGATAAGGAAAGATGAAATACAGCCATTTGTGACAACATAGATGAACACTGAAACCATCATATAAGTGAAATAAGTCAGACTAAAAAAATCAAGAAACATATGACCACTTATAGATGGAATATAAAAGTGAAAGTAACAAAGAAACAAAAACTCATGGACACAGTCAATAGTTTAGTGGTTACCTGAGGGTAAGGGAGGAGGTGGATGGAG
Source organism: Craseonycteris thonglongyai (assembly GCA_004027555.1). Classification (NCBI taxonomy): domain Eukaryota; kingdom Metazoa; phylum Chordata; class Mammalia; order Chiroptera; family Craseonycteridae; genus Craseonycteris; species Craseonycteris thonglongyai. The sequence goes on along the minus strand of PVKE010022416.1, from coordinate 10,859 downwards.
TAGTAGTGGGAGTGGGAGAGTAGGGAGGGGCATCAAATATATGATGATGGAAAAGAGAACTGACTCTGGGTGGTGAACACATAGACAACGTAATGTAGAGCTGTACCTGGAACCTATGTGATTTTTACCAACCAATGTTACCCCAATAAATTTACCAACTAAAAATAACATTAAAAAGGATCATATAGAAAAGGATCCTACTACTAATTATTGAAGAATGCTTGTGGGTAGCCAGTAAGACAGGGAAGTATAGAAAACCAATCATACACCAATTTTAATCCAGATTAAGAAGTTTATACTTTTAACTAGAGCTAACTATAAATATTGATGTGGTGACATAAATAACTACCGTATACATTTAATGAAATTGATTGGAGTTGTATTGGATACAAGAAGTGATGAGGGAATGCCAGTTAGAATTCCATCGCAGTAGCCAGAAAACAGGAAAGCAATGAAAGAGTGAAAGTAAGATTTTGGAGCAGTACAGAGTTAGTTGGATATGTGAGGATGAAAAGAGTGAGGAAAAAGAAGACAAAACCAACTTCTATCTTTCTCACTGAAACAACTGAGTATGCCATAAGATTAAAGAGAAAGACAAACAACTGAAGTGCCCTTTGATAGATAACTGGATAAAGAAGTTGTGGTACATTTACACAATGGAATACTACTCAGCAATAAGAAAAGATGACATACAGTCATTAGTGACAACATGGATAGACCTTGAAACCATCTTATTAAGTGAAATAAGTCAGACTGAAAGAATCAAGAAACATATGACCTCACTTATAGGTAGATGATAAAACTGAAAGTAACAAAGAAACAAAACTATAGACACACTCAATACTTTAATGGTTATCTAAAGGTAAGGGGGGCGGGGGATGGGAGACTGGGTGTGGGGAGGAATTATAGGGAGTGGGCACCAGATATACGGTGATGGAGGGAAAGCTGATTCTGGGTGGTGAGCACATAATGCAATACATAAATGACGTAATGTAGAGTCGTACACATGGAAACTATGTAATTGTTACCAACAGATGTCACCCCAGTAAATTTAACAATGAAAAAAAGAAGGAAAGAAAGACAGCATACAAAAGAACTAAATACAATATAGAAAAATAAGAACTGGCTAAAAATGGTTTGCTCTTTTTTCTTTCAAAAATTAAACATAACACTTATGTCAAGGAGTGACTGAGAGGTTAGAGAGAGAACAAGCATGCTCTCAAGAAGTTCATGTGTTGGGAGCTTGAGGGAAAAGGACAGTAAGTACAGATTAGTAGACATTTTTATTTTTTAGTTTAAATGGTGAAATGATAGGTAGGTAGATTATAGATGCTGATAAATAGATGAACGAGAGCGACAGAGACATTTGAAGATCAAGAAAGAGTATTAAAAATACATGTCTACAGGCTTTGGCAAGTCATGGTAATATATGAGAGAAAGAGTAAATTGAAAATAGACTTGAGGGGAGATGTCAGGATAGCTCAGCAGGTTGAGCACTTGCCTTGCAACCATGAGGTCTGGAACAGAATCCTGGCCCCAGCCTGTGCATACCCATACAACCGGTAGCTGCCGGGTTGGTGGCAAAGGATCTTGCCTTCCATGTGGGAGGCCCCCAGTTCAGTTCCTGCTCCATAGGGCCCCACATCCACCTGTGTGGAATGAAACTATGTCACAAGTAATGATGTATGGAGACTACTCTGGGATGGCTCTCCCTCTCCCTCTCCCTCTCCCTCTCCCTCTCCCTCTCCCTCTCTCTCTCTCTCTCTCCAACAATAAAAAGAAATAGAGTTGAGAAAGAAGGTTTGAAGACAATCAGTATTTAAAGCTGGTGTAAACCATTGGAAGAAATTTTAAAAGTAGGAAAAATACTTGAAAAAAGTTATATCAAATGCAAAAAAATATAGTGTTTTGATGAGCTTCATGTATTCAGAAGGGTATTCAGAGGTTAAGCAAGAAGTGGCCACAGATTTTTATGACCTGGAAGTCATTGGTGTCATTTGCCAAGGTTGTTTTAGTTGAATTGTAGGTGTACAAATGAGAGAGGATAAAATAGAACCAAAGACTTCAGAAACTTCTTTACAGAGACTATAAATAGCAGGGCATAGAACTGTAGCTGAAACTGAATATGCTCAAGAAATGACATTTTCTTCATATTGGAGTGTTTTTAATAGGTATAAATACATATAGTAAGCAATAGTACAGTTGCAAATGTTGAAGATACCGTATATAAAGGGAAGAGGAATAAAAAAACAATGTAATTTAAAATTTGATTTTATAAATGACAATTCCAGTATTGTGACACAAAAGAATAGAAAAGAGTGAAATTGTATACTGGTTTGTAGATTGATAGTGTGAATTTGAGAGAATTCTCTACTGATATTTCCTCTTTTCTCTCTAAGAGAAAGTTTGAGTTTCTGCTGAGGATGGGGTGTAATGAGAGAAATAAAAACTTTTACAAAGCCAAATAAACCATTTTAAAGATGTTTTTTTGTGTTTTCTTTTTGCCAGAGAGAGAGAGACAGACAGAGAGACACAGAGAGGGAGGAGGGCCCAGAGTACTCTCCGTAGTTGTACGTCACTAGTTTTCAATATAGTTTCACTCCATAAGTGAGTGCAGGGATGTGGAGGGCAGGAATTGGGCCACAGGCCTCCCACTTGGGCCCTGGCAAGAACTGAACTGGGGGGAAGCTGGGATGGCTCAATGGGTTAAGTGCTCACTTTGCAGCCCCAGATAACAAGGATCAAATCCCGGTCCCAGCACGTGTGGATCCATATGCTGAACTGGGAAGTACCCCCAGTTCAGTTCTCACCGGGGTGAGACCCTGGCCCAGTCCCTGCCCTGTGCAGCCCCGCGTCCACCTATGGAATAAAACTATGTGGAAAAACCAATGATATACAACTATGGAGACTGTTCTGGGTCCTCCCCCTTCTCTCCGTCTCTGTCTCTCTGTCAAAAACAATAAAAATAAATCTTAAATAAAAAATAAAATAAAAAAGAAATGAATTGGGGGTGCACACCAGTTCAGCATATGGGTCTGCATGGGCTAGGACTGGGAGTCAATTCTCTGACCCCGGGGCTGCAAAGAGAGCACTCAACCTGCTGAGCCATCCCAGAATCCCTGAATAAATCATTTCAAGTAATTGATCAAACAGGTCTCGTCAAAAGGGTCAGTGACGCTGGTGGTTATAAATGATCAGGTCTATCACTCTGTCTGATGTCATGATGCTTATCCATCAAGGCTCAGCAATCTGAGTGCAGAAACGAAGCAAGCCAAGATAACATTCTTTCAGGCTTTGGGTTTCTCTGGATCGTTTAGGAATATAGCTGGGAGAGAAGTCCCAATGAGATAATATGGTAGGAAACAAGGTATAAGGAGAACTGTTCTGTCAGTAATAACTGAGAAGAAAAATAAAGCATTTGAAGATGGTGTTGGGTGAGCATAATGTTTGTTTTGATTTCAGCGTAAAGTAGTATAAAAGAGTGCCATTCAGTTTGTGATTGTGGCAATAGAAAAAGCTGATGAAAGGGGGGATAAACTACCAAAATAAAGTTCCCAAAGAATGAGAAGGCCAACATGTTGAGCAATGTCTTTCAAACGGTATAAATGATGAAGAAACTTGGGATAGACATAAAGCTAACCACAGGTGGTTTGTGTAATAACAATAGCCCAGTGTGGCAAAGTAGTCCCTCTATTGTTAATTTATACACTGAGCTCCATTTTAGCCCTCTGCCAGTCATCACCTGGCTAATTGAATCTTTTCTCCTCTGACCATAACTGCTTATATGCAATTTCTACCTAATTAGATATATGAAATAGAAAATTAGATGTTTAAAATTTTTGAGCTGAAAATCCTGGTGACAATTCAGTCTACCAATTCATTTTGTCAAAGAAAAAGACTACATCTTTAAAGGCATATTTAACTCCTTATAAATAGTAACAGATGCAGGGTAAGCCAGTTCTCTTATTATGCTTGCCACATTTCCATTCCAAATAATTTAATAATTGAAAATTTTTATTTAACAATAGCAATTATACCCTGCCTCTAAATTTGTAATATTTATAAGAAGATACAATTCCCCATAAGTAGCAACATTAGATAATTTAGATATATGTTAAACTGTGGTACTTTATTGTCAAATTCTTGATTATAAGATCAATATTTTAATGATAGAAATAATATTAGAGAGAGGTATGGCAGAATGTAACTATGCAGAAGGAGATAATGACTTTGTTATTTAACTGTAAAATTAGACTAAAATTTTATACCACCCCAAGGTCAATAGGTACCAGCATTTGCTATTGATATTAATGAGTATGACTCGTAAGAGATTATGGAACTAAATGATGAAACAACAGAAATAAAATAATCATAGCAAAGTTTCTGTATTTCTGTGCATTTCAAGTTTCAGAATATAATATGCAAATGTCTCTTAAAACTTTGAATATTGTAACATTTTTAAAATATATTATCTTTTCAGATTAAATTTCCTTATCTATCTTTGTTTTCATCATCTTTGGGACACATAAAAGGGATATAAATTTTTTTTTCTTTTAACATTAAGGAAAACGTGCTTATAAAATTAGCATTAATTAAAAACAAAATTGAATTTTGACTGTTTAAACAATGAATATTTTCAAATAATACCATGCAAATAATATCAAAATCAATTATTTCTTTACCAAATAATTTGAAATATTATAAAGATGATGCAACAATTGTGAGATTTAAATAAAAAACATCCAAATCTCTTATTATAAAATTACAATTAGGAAATAACAGGAAGGGCTACATTTTATTTAAATTAGCTAAAATGTATATTCTATATACTTAAAAAAGTGGTAACATTGATCCTCATGACTTCATAGCTTTTTACATGGCCACAATAATTTAGATTATACACTGAAAAAGGGAAAATGCTGTTAGTCATCTCTGTAGTCAGAGAACGACTAATTAAAATAAACTCACTTATAAGAGTGAGATACTTGTTTTAGGCAATATTTGTAAAAGTCCTGGATTTAATGCTGACCGAATATCAGAGAGACATGATTCCAGATCTTATATACAAAGTAATGTCAGCCAAGTGAAATATTGTATGACAAAGGACAAAATATGGGAATGGCACAATTCTAACTATAAAATATGTATTACTTAATCTGATGATATGTTAAAATCACAACAAACTATTCCCAACACACTATTAAAATTGTTTTAAAGGATCTCATTGATTGCAAATACTACTTTGTTTTAAATTATTAAATTTATTGGAATGACATTTGTTGGTAACAATTATATAGTTTCTAGGTATACAATTCTACATTACATTATCTATGCATAGCATTATGTGTTCACCCAGAATCAGCTCCCTTTCCATCACTACGTGTTTGAAGTCCCCTCGCTACACCTCACCCACACCTTCTCTCCTACCCACCTTCCCCTTTACCCTCAGTTAACCACTAAACTATTGACTGTGTCCATGAGTTTTTGAATAGTCACTATCTTTCATTTTCTTTGATACTGAAGGAACAAAATGAAATAAACATTTTTTTTTTAGTAACCTTATTTGAGTGTCCTCAACTAATTTATTTTTTCTAATAAGATAAACACAAATTTAAAAGTAATGATGCATTAGATAATGGTGGTGTTCAATCTCACAGGTTAATTTACTTATGTTGTAAGAATATTAATATAATTATTAAGGCTATTAATGTCACACAAGTTACATTTTTCAAGATTCATAGATATTAGTCAAAATACAACTGCTATAGTCCTGACAGAGAGAACATATACAGCTAGCACACAAAGTTTTAATGTGGGATTCAAATAGAGTATAAGGTACATAGGATAATACTTCAGAAAGAGGAAAAATATCACTGGAGCATGCAAACAAAATAGCTTCACAAACATCTCATTACAGGGGTGACTTAAAAATATGGAATAAAGGAAATGGAAGAACTAAATGACTTTGTTGTAATCTTTCTGCTTGCCAAGAGCAAGTAATGATGACTCCCACCAGGGAAACCTATATGGAGAGTTGAGAAATAGCATAAAATAGACATAAAAATGGAAGATACTGTGTTTTTTAAACAAGGAAAAGTGCTTTTATTTGACCATTTTATATAAAACATTTTCTATCTGTCCATTACATGCAACTCAATCATTATTACATAAGAAATGAAACTAAGTCTTATATCCATCATACACTTACTGAAATGGAAAAAAATAATACAAAACTTCAATGCTGTGAAAGAAGTAATCTTCCAGTTATACTAGACCTGAAATGAATCAATAAAAGAAAAAAAGAAACAGCACTGTGTGAACACAAGAGGAAAAGTTCTGAATAAACACATTAGCCCAGAAAAGTGGTAAGTGGTAAGAAGAGGAAGAAATGGGAATTAGACTGGGATTGTCTAGAAAGTATTCATCCTGTAATATGGAAAATACAGTCATTCATGGCTGGATTCTTTTCTGGACAACCTTTATATACCTATTAGGCTCATAGAGGGAATTTTATTCAAATTTATGGTAAGTTGATGCTCCAAATTAATTTTTTTTAATCTATAAAAGTTAGCTCACCAGTCCTAGTAACCATGCAGAGATAAAAGGTCTTTTACTTACATTTGTCAAGAATGCCCAAAGATCATCATTCTGAGGAAACATAAAATAACATATTAAATAAGCAAAAAAAAAAAAAGGTTGTGATCTTTAAGTATACCCATGATTTATTCAAACTCTTTATGAAGACAGTATATAAACAGAGATATAAAATGATTATACGCTAGCAGAAATCAAAATGGAAGGCTACCTTGGTGTAAAAATAAATTGTAATGCAAACATGTAAGGACAGTGCCTATATATAAAATTTTTCTTTTTCTAGTTCATTGAAAAGAGAGTAATATATATACATTTCCTTATGAAGAGCAAAATCTTTCTATATTCTTTTCTTTTATTATTTTATTGTTATATTTACTAGGGTTACATTGGTTAGTAAACATTACATAGGTTCCAGGTGTACAACTCTATAGTGTTTGGTTTATGTGTTACAATATGTGTTCACCATCCAGAGTCAGCTTTCTTTCTATCACCATATATTTAGCTCTCCTTCCCTCCTCTCCAAATCCCCTCCCCCTTTCTAATATTCATTTAAATGGAGATTGCTAATTGAATGAGTTCTTGCCTAACTACTGTTCAAGATCAATACACAAGCTTCTGTCCATCATGGAATATGAAGGACTGGATTTAGTCTCCTATCCTAAACAACCAAAAAAAAAAAAAAAAAAAAAATGTATGAAACATGTTCTTTCAGCCACTGGACAACTGATTGTGCTGGGCCATGATCTTCAAAAGATGAGGAATAAATGAAGTGAACCATATGATTGCCCCCAGAATTCTGCCTGGACAAAATAAGGAGCAGGAAGAGTCTAAGCACAGCTAACTGTCCAATTTACCTGAGGAATCTAAGATTGGAATTCATGGATGCTGAGGCAGCTAGACATGCTCAGGATGGATTCCAGAGATGAGAGAGCCGCATTAAAAAAAATAGTTTCAGAAATTCCCATGTCTTAACCCCTTAAAATTGTATTGATTACTCCATCAGTCAGGGGTCTCCAACAAAGCACAATAAATGGGGAAGAGAGGAGAGAGAGAGAGATTAAATTTTAAGAAATTAGGGATTTGGCTCACATGGTTTGGGGTCTGGCAAGTCTGAAAACTGTAGGGTAGGCCGATAGGCTGGAATCTAAAGTAGGAATTGATGCTCCAGTCTTGGGGTAGAATTTCTCTTTCAGAATACAGCAGTTTTTGCTCTGAAGGCCTCCAATTGGTTGGATGAGGCTCATTTCCAGGAGTCTCCAAACTACGGCCCGCGGGCCAGATGCAGCCCATGAGGCCCTCTCATCCGGCCCGTGGAGACCTTTTTATCTGAATAAAATAATATTAAATAAATAATTAAAAACAACATCTATGTTTTGATTCTTTTTTATTTGGACCTCGAGTGTGCAGTCGGCCCTCAAACTATTGTTTGATAGTTAATGCGGCCCGCGGGCTGAAAAGTTTGGAGACCCCTGATTTACACTATCAATTGTAATCTTTTTTACATAAAACCAACGGATTATAGGTTTTAGTTACATTTACAAAATATTTGCACAGAAAAACTTAAGTTAGTGCTGGATTAAATAACTGGGTACTATAGCTTAACTGAATTGACATGTAAAATTAACCATGAAAACTACTAGATTGCATATTTATGGGGTAAAACTTCATGAAGTTGAGCCACAGAGGGCATGTGTTAAACCAGAGTCCACAAAAAGAACACTCAAATTCCAATCAACCAGAGATAGGAGTACCTATTGATCATGAGGGACATTCAGTAGAGACCACAGAAAAACCACAATTTAGTAGTGAAAATAAATTATTTACATAATAAAAGCTACCCTGATCCATCCATAAGTATTAAAAACAAGTTTCAGATAAAATCATTAGTAACTTATCTTCCTACACAGTGCAAAGCTCAAAATTCATTAAAGTCCAAACATAGAATAATAATTGTCATCATACAATTTAAAACAATGTTAACTACAGCAAGATGAAGAAAAATATGACAAGAAACAATTCTCAACAAAATCAGATTTAGAAAAAAGAGGAAAAATAAACTGATAGACATGAATATTAAAATATTTATCACTGTGTAAAATTGCTTAAAGGAAAACATAAACATACTGAGAAGAAACATGTAAGTATAAAAAACCTAGATATAGAAAATACAATATCTGAAGTAAAAATTCACTGAATGGACTTAAAAGCAGATAAAGCAGAATGAAAATTCACTATACATAAAGGTACAAAAAATATATATCTACAATGAAGCACAGTGGAAAAAAGACTAGATAAAAATGAACAGGGACATGGTGACCACTATAACAATATCAAGTGGTATAACATATGTATATGTGGGATATTAGAAGAAAAGTAGAAAGGCAGTCATAGTGTGAATTTTTAACTCTCTTCTCTTGGTATTAAATTGAACAAGCAGACAGAAAATCAATAACACTACAGAAGACAAAGGACAGTAAAATGGTCATTGAGCTAACAGATACAAAACTTAGTCACCTAATCACCTAATAACAGCTGAATACAGCTGCTTTCAAATGCTCAATTAAAAAAAAAAAATACAAGTTGTTCAAAGTATTTTTTTTTTAAAGATTAGTTTTATTGTTTGAGAGAAGTTGTGAGAGAAAGGGAGAGAAAAGGGGTAAGGCCCACAGCAGTCTCCATAGTTGTGCACTATTAGTTGTGACATGATTTCATTCCACAGAGGTTGATGTGGGGCCATGGGAGGGGGGCCCCCCCATGGGAGAAAAGACCCTTCATCACCATCCTGGCAGTTGCCAGTTGTGCCACAGTTCAGCATGTGGGTTTGCACAGGTCAGAGTCAGGATTAAATCTCTGGACCTCACAGTTGCTAGACAAGCGCTCAACCTGCTGAGCTATCTCAGGATCCACAAATTATGTTTTGTACAACAAGGTTAAAGTAGAAAAAGTACCTATAAAATATCTAGAAGTTCACAAATATCTGGAAATTAGGCAACATGTTTCAAGTAAAATTTCAAAACTTTTAAATTAATCCTAATGAAATAGGAACAGAACATACATATAAGGGACAAAACAAAATAAATAGAAAATATAATGAAGGTGGGCTGATAAATTTTGCCTCTACTTTAATATTTTTTATTACATTAGACATATCTGGATATAACCACTTCTGTGTAGTCACATGGTATCTCCCCTCCATCATTCTTGATCTTGCACACACAGATATTTATACTTTCCACTCAGTGTACATGAAAATAGAAGAGTGTTTAGACATTTGGTTCAAATAGCCTGCTGTTACTAAATTCTTAACAGAGGAAAAAGTTCCTCCAATTGGAATTCACAGACGAATACAAGCTGTTTATGGCAATCAGTGTGTTGAGGTGAGTACTGTATAATTCTGGGTAATGCTGTTCATCATGTGAAATCTGCAGTGAAGAAATAGTTTTAAAAAGCAAAACACCTGTTTTTTTAAGTATGGATTTCAAAAACTAGTGCAGCGTTAGCAGAAGTATTTTGAACTGTGTGGTGATTTTGTAGAAAAATAATTATGCAGCTTTGAAAATAAATCATGTATGCATATTTCCTTTTGTATTTCATTAAAATATTTTCTATTTAAGTGGAGGCATAATTTATCAGCCCATCCTCGTAAATTAAATCTCAACCATATCAGTAATTATGTTAAATATAAATAGACCAATTACTATAATTAGAGGAGAAAATTTGTCAGCCTATGTAAAAAATAAGATCCAAACATATACTGTCAACTAGAAAGTACACTTTAAATATAAAAGCATAGGTCAATTAAAAGTAGAGGGAAAGCTGGGGTGGCTCAACGGGTTAAGCGCTCGCTTGAAGCCCGGAGGACCAAGGATCGAATCCAGGCCCCGACCCATGGAGACCCACATGCTGAACTGGGATGTGCCCCCAGTTCAGTTCTTGCCGGGACCTATGTGGGAGGCTCCTGGCCGAGTTCCTGCCCTGCGCTGCCCTGTGCCCACCTGTGGAGTGAAACTGGAAAACTAATGTCAACTATGGACACTGCTCTGGGCCCTCCCCCTTCTCTCTGTGCCTCTCTGTCTCTGTTTCTCTCTGTCAAAAATCAATAAAATAAATCTTAAAAAAAAAGAAGTAGAAAATTAGAAACCTATACCAGAGCTGCTGGGGAAAAAATTAGCCATAAATGCCTCTATTTTTATTACATGGCTGGATACTTTCTGGGCAGCCCTCATATACCACACTGACCACCAGAAGCAGCAAAATACTTTTTG
>PVKE010022415.1:0-25588 GCA_004027555.1 Craseonycteris thonglongyai | reverse complement strand
AGCACATAATGCAACACACCAGTGATGTATTGTAGAATTGTACACCTGGGAACTATATAATTTTTAGTTACAATGTCACCCCATTAAATTTAACAATAAAATGTAATAATAATTAAAAAAAACACCCCCCCCACCACACCCCCCACCCCGATCAATGGTGTCCTGCTTTACCAATGTTAAAATCTGGTCACCTTAATTTCAGAGCATGATCTTCCACCCCTGTTCCTCACTTGCTTTTACACAATAGTCTCTCCCGTTGGACCCAGTCCATTTATCCACTCCAATATCTGTGTTTGTTTGGTTCTTTAAAGTTACAAGCAGAAGGCATAAACATGTTGCATAAACAGATAAACAGATCTTTTTCAAAGGTACTCAGAAATGTAGGATGGCAAAGAACTTTGATGTTTTGTCTAGTGGGGGCTTCCAGTATTCCAAATCTGAAAACCCATAGAAAACTAGAGAAATGTCTCAGGATTCTTCAGAAGTCAAACTATAGACATATTTATTGCCTTCTCTCTGTATCTAGGAATTCATTTGCATGTAAGTGAAACTAAGAAACTCTTTGGCCACAACACAAAAGAACAGCACAAGGTGGAATTTTGCCCCAAGATATTTAGAAACTGCCTTTCCTTCAAGCTGCTTAATCCCTGACTGAGTTAAGACTAAGAGAAAAGGTTTGCTATTATTTAGAATAGAGCCACAGTTATTTATGCAGCTTTGTTATGCAGAAGTAACAGGGTTTACAGCAGGAATATGAGGATCAATTTTAAAATGAATATCCTTTCTCTAATTCAGAAATTCTGACCTAATTTTTCAAAGGGACCTATTTTCAAATCTATGTATTCAATTCATTCATTCAGTCATTCCCCAACTGAACATCACTTAAACATCCCAGATGCTATTATACTCTGGAAGTCGAGAGGTCAATAAAACAATGTACTGAGATCTGGAGAAGCTTATAATCAAGTGGAAGAAACTGATACATACATTTTCATTGTAGTTTAATATGTTAAGTGCTGTAAGAGATTTAAATGACTAGAGTGTTGTAGAAACACAAAAGGAATAAATTGAACTCCCTGGAGGTATCTAGAGCAACTAGAATATTCCAATTATCTGTCTCCTGGAAGATTATGATACAAGTAAGTGGAGGACTATTTAGAACTACTGTCTCAAAACTAAATCTTATGATAAAGAAGGCAAAACAGTTTAGATGAGAATTTTTTTACAGTTTAGTTTATATACATATCTAATGTATAGCCAGACTGAGAAATTTTTTGCAAGGCAAAGGAGGATCTTTTCAAAATTACTCAAGGACAGCAAGCATGCTTGGTGTAACTTTCCCCAGATGCAGACTTGGAGGCAAGAATTTGAAAACATGCCAGTTATTTAGAGGTTACTCTAGGATGCAGCAGTGGGACAGTAAACTAACACAAGGATAGGAGGGAAGTCAATAATAGATACATATACATCAAACTAGTTACTAGGGCAAACGGGACTCAATCCTACTGAGAAATTCTGAAAATCAAATTAGAACATAACTCCCATCATCCCACTCCCACAAGGAGAAACGAAACTAGGCTGTTTATTCTTCAGCTTCCATCTTTTATTATCTGAGTTCCACTCCCAGAAGCATAAATAACCACACACTTCTGGCCTCCTATCTTTAGAGCCATAAAAGAGCCCTTATAGAGAGGGTCCCAAATGTTGGCACTAGGACACCTTAGATGTAAACTTGAATGTGATGTCAAGGTGTTATAAGTAGAAATCGGTAGCATTTGCTATAAGATATTAACTAAGACTGTCCCAGACAAATCAGGACATGTGACCTCCTTACAGATTCATTTCACGAGTTTGTCCATTCCTCCTTGAGTTGACTTTGGATCTGAAAAGTTCAAAACAATTAAATTTTAAGAAGGCAAATAAAATTTCAGTTTTTAGACTTCTGCTAAGATCCTCTTCTAATATCTTGCTGTTATGATTCTATAAGAACATAAAAGTTCACCGGATTGCTATGTCCCTCCATTCAATTACCTTTGCTCCATCTGTACTTACTTGTGAAAACTCTCTAATTACCAAGCACATATTTAATTAAGCACATTTTTAGTCACTTAGCATGAAGTTGTGAAAGTTATAAGAGTAAGAATCAGTCATGTGAGACAAATACCAAAAAGAATAATAGACTCAACCTGTTCAAAAACTGGTGCAATAAAACAAATGTCTAGAGCATTAAATATTCTGAGGAACAACTTCTACTTTATTGTTTTGTGAAATGGCTCTTGAATCATCACTAATGCTCTCAGTAATTAATGAACACCAGATGGACTATGAAACAGACTGAGCCACGTCTATCAGGAGGTGTTTTCTAAGAGTTAAATGAGGCAGAGCTTAGATAGTGTTCACCTCCCTCAATCTTGGTTCAAAGGAGATTCTTGGTACCATTTTAACATACTTTGGAAAAAACCTGGATGTGTACCTTGACCTCTCTGATATCCAAATATGAGATATGACACTTTCCTTTCACTCACCTAGTTCTAATATAAGATTTTATGATTTGACCTCAAATATCTTCAGGCAATTTTCCTTCTTTGCCATTAGGTTGAAAGAACAATTTTGAGAATCAGAAGAATGGGTGGAAAGAGGAAGAAAGCAATCTATATTATGCCATGTGGCTAAATCTTGAAAATTAATGAGTTAGTACTTGCTCCATAGATCTCTGCTTGGGAGGGAAGGTATACAAATATAATCATAGCTGAAGCATATGAGTATCATCAATAATTGCTTCCAAATACTAATTGAAATGAAAGTTCTGAGATTCTGTAGTCCTAAAAGACAGGGAACCAGAGGCATAACCTAGAGAACTTCAACATGCAGGAAGATGATTGAACAAGTATTGCCAGATAGGCAGTAAGTCAAAATGCAGTAACTGTATTCTGTGATACAAGAATGGAAAGACTGTTCTTTAGATTAAAAAAAAAAAACTTTTCTTGTAATGGAAGCTTTGAGGGAGTCACAAATGCACGGAAAAAACACTTTAGTTCTAACAATGAAAATTTCATTTGTAGAATAGTTTCTGAGGAAGCTAGGTAGAAAAGAGATAAAGATGATCAGAGACGAAGCTAGGGAGAACAGGCTAAAGTATAGAAAAGTTCTCCTCTGAAGTAAATAATACACACATGTAAATGAATAGCTCTATTGATTTATATTTCAGGTCTTCAGTTTCATTCTTTTCTAAGCCAGTAAGAAAATTAAAAAATAGGGGTTTTGCAAGTTAGAAATAAGCCACATTCCTACTATTTAGTTATTTAAAAGATTTATTTTGTTGTTTTTGAGAGAGAGAGAGAGAGAGACAGACAGACAGACAGACAGACAGACAGAGACAAAGAGAAGGCAGAGAGCCCAGAGCAGTCTCCACAGTTGTATGGCATCAGTTTTCGACATAGTCTTCATTCCACACAGGTGGGTGCAGGGTCATGCAGGGCAGGATCCAGGCCGGTGGGGGCGGGAGGGTTCCCCTTGTCCTGGATGAGGACTGAACTGAGGGCCTCCGACATAGGAAGCATATCCCAGTTCAGCATATGGGTTTGCACGGGCCAGGGCCAGGACTCGATCCCCCAACCCCAGGGCTACAAGGCAAGTACTTAACCCATTGAGCCATCCTGCCGTCCCAAATCCTACTATTTAAACCTGTTGTTATAGTGAGTCATTTTCTACTTGATTTTACTATGTTCACTCCCAAATCTGAGCTCCTCGTCATGTAGTTCCCATTAATTGAATTACTATCACCCATTACCTTTACCCTTTTTAATTCATTTACATGATGGATCTATTCGTGTTAAACCCAAGTCTAAATCTTTCTAGGAAGATTTTCTTTATCGTTTGAGCCACCATAATCTCTCCCTCTTCTGAAATATATTGACATTCTTGGTCTGTTCCACCTATTTCATGACTGAAATATAATCTGTTCTATAACATTTTCTATTGTTTGAGATCATAGCCTTATAGTTCAAACTGGACTGTAGGCTTGTCCATTAGTGACTGTGATTTATACTTCTGAAGACCCATAACATTGAACATAGAGTAACACAGATTCATTGAGCTAGAATAGGGATTAATTTAAGATCACAGATTTAAGGATGAGAAACTGAGACTTAAGAAAAGATAATAACTTATCCAATGCATTTTAAAGAGTTAGTTACAATGTCAAAACTGGAATATAAAATTTCTAACTCAAGTCCAATGCTTTTCTATGATACCAGATAGCCTTTAAGATCTGATAGGTAACGGGACACATTTAATTACTTTAAAGTTCTGGAAATTTTTGTGGACCTTCTCCAAAACACAGGGATCAAACTCACCATGTTTTTGTTGTTGTTGTTTGTTGTTGTTGTTGTTGTTGTTGTTGTTTTGGTTTTGGTTTTAGGGAGGGAGGACAGGAGGAAGGGAGGGGGAAACACTTAGAAGTTAGCAAACTGAAGAGTTTCTCATGAAAGAACACACTTAACCTGTCTTGGTTGGAGCAGACCTGTGGTTTTTCTTACCACTGTCTCTGCTCTTTTATTCTCTCTAAAAATCAGCAAGGAGGGTTAATGCCACTTCAAGTAAATCACTCCATTTGACCTTGAGACCATCTTTCTGTCTTTTCTAGCAGTTAGGAAATCTATAAATTTGGTACCAAGTGACAAGTGGAAAAGGTCTAGCTCTAGCCACAACTTGAGACTTCATCAAAAACCTGCCTGTCCCTTCTAGCTATAGATCACTCAGCTTTTCTCCAGCAGCACATGAACTTTCTTCCAAAGAAAAGGCAACAAGCACACAGTAATAGAAGAAAGAGAAAGGGCAGACAAAACCATGAAGTGACAAAAATAAATAAATAAACAAACAAACAAACAAACAAATAAATAAATAAAACCAGTGAAGTCTCTCTTTTGCAAAGCTCTTACAACATGATGTCCAAACCTGATCCCTCACCCCCACCCAAAAGTAAGTGACAGCTGCCCACCTGCAGACACAGGTGTGAGCCGCTGAGAATGCACAACATCTAGATTTCTTAAAACCTGACAGCAAGGATTAGCCTGAAGGAGTCTTACAGGGACGGTGACCATTGAGCAGAGGAACGGACGCTGCTTGAAGGTAGTGACAGTGGGGACTTGCATGAGTACTCTGTGGAATTAAGTCACTATTACTTTTCTTGAATCCTAAACAAGTAATAGAGGTTTCATGTTGTTAAAAGTTGGCTAATTGGTCCTAGACTTGAAAATTTGAAATTCTTTTATTCAGCTTCTTGATTTTAAAATTTGTTTTTAATATATTTTTATTTATTTATTTAATTTTGACAGGGAGAGAGAGAGAGAGAGAGATACAGAGACAGAGACAGAGAGAGAATTGAACTGGGGGAGCTCCCAGTTCAGCACATGGGTCCACACAGGCCAGGGCCGGGATTCGATCCCCGGTCCCCGGTGCTGCAAAGTGAGCACTTAACCCACTGAGCCATCCAGGCTTCCCCTAAAATTTGTTTTTAACAAGTATTCTTTTCTTTCTCCTGGGCTAGGAAGTTGTCAGAACTGCCTTAAAATACTCTCATATTTCTTTTTCTCTTCAGATGCATTCACAAAGTTGGGTTTTTAAACTGTGCCAATTTATAAAAATTAATTCACGTAAGAGAAAAAACTGAATTTGCATAGTGAGCACAAAATACAATATACAGAAGAAATATTATAGAATTGCACACTTGAAACCTATATAATTTTATTAACCAATGTCACCAAAATAAATTTAATAAAAAAGAGGGGATTCTAGGAAAGCTCAGCAGGTTGAACACTTGCCTTGCAACTGTGAGGTCCCGGGATTGAATCCTGGCCCCAACCCATGCAAACCCACATGCTCAACTGAGGCACAACTGGTAACCACCGAATCCCATGGCAAATGTTCTCATCTCCCATACAGGAGGCCCTCAGTTTAGTTCCCACCCTGCCTAGCCGCACATCCACCTGTGTGGAATGAAACTATGTCACAATTAATGATGTACAACTATGGAGACTGCTCTGGGCCCCCCCCCCCTTCCCTTTCTCTCTCTCTCTCTCTCTCTCTCTCTCTGTCTCTCTCTGTCTCACTCACCTCTCAAACAATACAAAGTAAATCTTTAAAAAAATAATTAAGAAAAATAAAATTGAGAGTATAATTGGCAACTTAAAGAAGTTAGAAAACAATTTATGTTTATGCTTCTCTAAAAACCACTCCTTCAACATACCCATGATTTTCTTCCAATTATGCTCCCTAATATATTCAAAATGATTCCTGGAACCATAGATAATAAAGGTATCTTCTATATGTTACTGATTAATTATAAAATATTTTGTTACTGAAATACGTGTATGTGCATGTCTAAATTTCAGCATTGATTGGTAATGCAATTTACTACACATGAAACCTGACTTATTTCTCCAAGTTTTGAATGCTATTATACATTCATAGTTAATGTGACTTAATGTTGCAGTTCAGGGCCAGGAGTACGGTGAAGTGAAAGACTCCTAGGAGCAAACTTTAGGAGCTGACAGTGCATTTGTTCAACCGTTTGAATGAGTACCTTCCCAAACTTATACCCTAGGAACTACCCTGGCCTCACCTTAGTTCCAGCCCTAGTTGCAAATTGTGCCCTACACTCTTCACCAATAAATAATCTGCCACACTATCTTGAACTGAGTATTGCAGTGTTGTCTACATAATATAGTCTCTCTTGTTACCATCTCTTTCTATTCTAGTAAACAGTTTACACCTATAAGTGTCTGATTAAATACATGCGAGAAATAGGAATGGATCAAAGACACAAAATAAAATATATTAGAAGCTAAAATGCCAACTATCCAATGACTGGATGGAATGTAACAAACCACAGTAAAATATCAGAAAGTAGATGGAATTGGGGGAAGTATCTTGGAATTATTAAGGGTATTATTATATAAACTTCCATTCCTGGGATTACTGACCAACAATTATTTGAGGTGTAACTGGAATAAACTAAGCGGGAGCATGTTCTAACCATGGGGGATTTGAAGTGAACAGAAGAAAAATTGCCAGTTTATGGATCTGGCAAACATCTCAGAAAGGAACCTATAAAAGCTCGACATAGCTGTGATTCAACGATTTTTGAAGCTCATCATTTTGTGAACATCTACCTTGTTCTAGATATTTTGCTGGGTACCCATCCCATCTCCAACTCTCACAGAAACCTGTTTTACAGATGAACTTATAGAGCAGAAAAATTGTAGTAATTGCTTATACCCACGAAGCTAGCAGTGGTCGGAACCTGGAGTTTATTTCATGTCCATCTAACTCCATAGCCTTCAGTATATGTCACTACTTGTGTTATATGATTGTAAGATGTAAAAACAAAGTAATTACTGTAATTAGAAAAGCTGGGATGATGTTATAATCCATCAGAATATATTGTGATTGATCATAACTTCGGCAATATTTAAACATCTCATCCTAAACCCAGATCACTAGACTCTATTGAATGTATCCTCCCTGAATTTCTCAGTAGAAACACTACGTGCGCACACACACAGACACACAGACACACACACACACACACACACACACACACACAGGATCAAAGCTTCAAACAGAAACATGTTTTCATCTGAATATGTAGAATTGAAGACCAGCTTGCTTCCCCAGTGCTTTCTAGGTTAGCATAAACTGGCAAATACTAATCATCTGCTTTCCTATAAAATTTCAGAAAAAAAAGGATCTCAGCTCAACTAGTAATTATAGCAATGTTATATGGATTCAAGAAGACTAAACTTCTCATTTTAGCATTATGAGCCTTCCTTATTAAAAAGAGGTTTATCACCTGTATTTGCTTTCCACGTTTTTTGTTGTTGTTGTTGTTTGTTTTTTGCAGGAAGTGAAAAAACAAACAAACAAACAACAATGCTCTCCTTTATAAAGAAAGCATGTGCCTGACCCCGTAGTTAATTTTTTTATTTTCTAAGTTTCTTCTTTCTGATTTGGGTGATACGTTTGAACGACTATCTAGTTGTGTTAAATGAATCTACTCCTCTCACTGTGTTAGAAAAGGGAGTGTGTATGAGGGAGGGTGGAACTGGCATTTGTTAAATCTCTTATATGTGACAGACCCTCTATTTAGCTCTTTACTTCATTTTTCATTTCATACTCAAAATTTGATGATGCTCTCTATTTTTCGGAGCTCTTCTGGTTTCATGAGAACTCCCACTCAAAATGGCTTAAGCCGAAAAGGTGGCCGTAAAACAGGCTCCTAAAACCACAGATGCAGGGCTGGGCTAGCTGCAGACACGGGGGTGCAGGATCTCAGGCCCTGTCACCAGGACACAATGCTGCTCTCCAGCTCTGCGGTCTACACTATGGCTTCCTGGCTAATTTCTCCAACAGCCTCTCAGATCATATCAGCAAAGTGGCTGGCAACTGCTCCAGCCTTACGCTTACATCTCATCAGTTCCGACAGAAAGTAAACTCGTCTTTCAGAGTTGCTTCACTGAGTCCTAGGATTGGGTCCAAAGGGACCACGGTGGGTCACATGACCAGCTTGGGCAAGAAACAGTTGACAAGGAGAATGTGGTGCTTCATTGCCCTAACCTGCATTCTATCACCTGTTTAGTGCTGAGGAGAGCAAAACTCTGCCTGATACATGGGCTTACTTTGGGGGGAGGGTTGGTTTCCCAGGGAAAACCAGGTGGAAGTATCAGGGAGCAGGAGAATGAGATAAGCACAGAATTACTGGATAAATACAGGATTCTCATTTAAATTTCAAACCAATAGTGAATAGTTCGTAGCATATTCATTCAAATAATGAATACTTGCACTAAAACAGTGTTCATCGTTTATCTGAAATTCAATTTTAAATGGGTGTGCTTCATTTTTATTTGCTAAGTCTGGCGAGTGTAAACAGGCTGAAACACCAAAAAGTCCACCACAGATGTCCCAGTTGCATTTTTTGCATAAAAATGGTTTAGCCCAGAGAAATTTCATACCAAGTCCCAAACCATACATATTTTGACCAGCTATAAACCCATGGCTATCTAATGATAAAGCTCTCATTTGTTCTACTCTCAACCTTCCTCATCCCATGCCCCTTAAATAGGAGGTCCTATGGGTTTACTAGAACAGGAACTCACCTTGAATTTTGAATGAGTAGGGCTCAGCTAGAAACAATTGAAATGACCTCCTGACTCATCAACACTAACTTCAATAGGATCAGAAAACATGCTCAGCTTCTATTATTCAAAGAATTCAAGTCAGTCAATATTCTGTAAAACATACATTTTCCCATCATCTTGTTCCCATGACCTGGCCCACTGAGAGAAGTGTGCCAAAGCGGAGGGAAAGGTGATCTGGGAAGGGATATGGACATCACACTGAGATTAATCTTCATCATGCAGTTTACCCATAAAGACAAACGAGGTCTGGTTGTTCGTGGGGCTTAGGGTTCATAGTGGTAAGAAGAGCTGACAAACGGGGTTCTATGGAAGAGCAGGAAGTTAAAAACCTAAAAGAGGTTTTAAAGAGAACAAAATTCTTGTTTCATTGGCTTTAAGTACATAAAACAAACAGCAATTTTAGACTCAGTGTTATCACGCTGGTGTTATTTACTCTGTTATTATTTCTAGGAGAAAAATGCAACTGGTTCATTCCATTTTCTGATGCAGTATATTCACAATTTTTTTTAGCACCTCACAAACATTAGTATGTTAAGGTTAACTGAACCTTCTATTTTAATTACCAGTCTTCTTGCTCTCTTCACAACATTCCCTCAGAAGACAAAGTACGAGGAATTAAGAACAGAGATATGAGTAAAGAGTGTGATCAGCTTGCACAGATTTATTAAGCTCATTAGGATGGATTAGATCTATGAGCTACAGACACTTGGTCTACTACATGAAACCAAAATTATCTGTCAATTCAGACAAAATAATAAGACATAACAATAAAATCAATAACTAGATTCAGTTAATGAGTCATTCTGTTCAGTCCATTTATGTTTCTAGAATGATCCAACATCACCAAATTGATGCAACCAGGAGTAATATAATCATAACCATGACACCACCACCAACACTTATTTAACTCTTTCAGTGATATAGGTTCCAAATAGTTATATTAGCTTATTTACAACTTGCAGTAATTACATGAGGTAGGTTTTATCTTCACATTTTTGTATTTCTGGAGATTGTGGTTCCAAGATAAGTAATGGACATTGCTCAGTGGCAGAAATGGGGTTTTAACACAAATCTATTCAGTCTCAAAATCCATGCTATTAACTAACCACTGAAGCGTACTGCCTCTGTAGGCTGAAAAATAAATATAAAAGCAAGGTCAGAAACATGTTTAAAAAGTCTTTTAAAAATGTTGCAAAGTATATTTATTTACACATTGGCTACTACTCAGAATAATTTAAGTAGATGATCTCTACGATTCCTTTCAGGAGAATAATCACCTATAACTTGGATATCTGTCAAACTCTTACCTGCCCTGGGCTCCTATCTCAGGGCCTGACTTAGAACTTCTTTCCCTGATCAGAAACTGAATTCCCCCACTCCAGTAACTGGAATGGGCACTGCAGCTCTCTTTACGTGGAGAACCTTGTGTGACTCTTTGTGGCTAACTCCCTAGATAGAAGGAGGTAAGACAGCCTCATCAGACACATCCTAGACCCTGAATCTTCAGCCCTGCTTCTCCTCTCTGAAATACCCCTTTTTATTTCTGGTCCATGAAGATTTAGCAACCAATCAATTTAAACTGCTATTCTTCAGGATACAATTAAGGAACTATCCAGACATATTTTGGTGGTAAAGCCTATATAGAGGTTGGTATTCATTTTATTTGATACTCCAGAATTTGCAGCCTGTAAATACCACTACCACTTAGCTTTTCAGGCTGCCAATCATGATGGATTGGTCAAATAACCATTCACCTATTACTGTGGGGTTGGCGGTGGTGGTGTTGTTAACATGAAAAACAATCAACTAAACCACAGCTACCTAACTGAGGACTCCCCTGTTTAACTCTGTGACTGATCAGTTCTCTGCATGGTACTACCACTCAATTTAGTCTCAATAATTTTAATAAGAACAGTAAGGAGGCATCCTTTAACCCAGAAGAGTGAGTCTAACATTTGGAATCCTCAGTCCCAAGTGATGAGTTTAGAAAATTACATACTTTCATATGCTCGTGCCATTTTATGTATACACAAAGACAACTGTGGCAACATGGACCATGGACCAAGGACAGAGCCTGTACTGCAAATTGCTACCAGGGATCCTTGTTACTATACTGGCTGCTGCTGAAGTAGGTTTCCATGGGAGAAAGCCATTTTAATATTTTTAAGAGTGCTTACTAAATTCTAGATACTTTCTAAAACCTGGTCCAGATTTGCTACACTCCTGTAATTCTATATAACTTAGTCAAAGAGTAATCTCTACCTAAAATATCTGAGGCTTTGTTTTAATCCGTTGAGGCTACTATACAGAATAACATAGTTGGATCCAGTGAGGCCCTATTTCTGGTTTATAGATAGCTTCTGTCTTCTCATTAACACTTAGAGGGGTGGGTGCAGGAATCTGGTGTCTCTTTTTATAAAGGCATCATTGTTGTCATAAGGGCCCCACTCTCATGACCTAACTTAACCCTAGTTATCTCCTAAGGCTTCACCTCCAAATACCTTCACATTGGGTATTAGGGCTCAACATCACTTTTGGGAGGACCTACATATTCAGTGAATAATAATAGTTTATATTTAAACATTATTATCATTATACTCATTAGAAAGTATTTAAGTGTCTGCTAATGTTTCTCTGACAATAATTTCACAGAGAGGAAATTTTCCTGCGTACTCCTTAACAGACAGTGCTAATACATAGTTCTTCTAATCTTCAAAGCAACTTTTCAGAGTAAGCATTATTATTCCCTCTTTGCAGGTAAGAAAACTGGATGTTAGTGAAGTTTTCAACTTATCTAAGGTTAAAAAACAAAAACTAGTCAGCAAGATTTCACTCAAAAGAACCAGATCTTGCTTCTGTTCATAGATCTGAACAGATGAACAGAAAACTAGCTTCCTTTCTGTATTACTGCTAAGTGGAATGAAAAAACGCAAAGAACGAAGGATCAGTATGGCATTCCTGCAATGAAGTATAATAGAGTCATTAAGGGGTTAATTGCTCTGTAGCCAAACCAAATCCCAAATTCTGTTTTTGTATTTATTAGCTTTGTGACCTTGAGTATTATTAACCATGTGTTTCTGATGTTTTGACATCTGTGGCCTTGCTGACCCTGGGGAGACGGCCTTTCCCAAGTTTAGCCAATTCCTAGAGATAACAAAGGGTTCACCTGGGAGTTGCAAACCAGCCAATCCGGAACTTAGAGTCCCCACGGCCTTCTCTCTGGGACTCTGACACACCAGGCCACTATACCTCTGCCTAATCACCCAGGCCCAGGTGCCAGATAACAAGGAGCAGCCCCTACACCCTAGAGCCAACTGAAATTGTTCAAACTAGCCAATCCTAAACCTTTTTCCCCTGCTTTGTCTGTCCCTTCCCCCGGAAGTCACAATAAAGGCTCTTGTGCACGTTTTCTTCTTCCTTTTCCTTCTGACTCCTCACCAACCCTGGCACTTCCCTGTGTGGTCTTGGATGGCACGATGTGGTATGGTGTGGCGTGGCATGCCTCCTCCTCTTGGGAACTGTGAGTAGCAAACTAGCTTTTCAATTATAGTCATTTCCTGATCTGGTGGCTTCGTCATCCTTGAATAATAATAAAATCTACATTTTAAAACGTGTTAGGAAATTAACTTAACCTCTCTGAGCCCTTTTTTAAATGTGAAATTGTTGATAATAAGTTTCTACATGAGAATGTGCATGAAAGAAAGTCTCAGCACAGGGCCAGGCTGTGGTAAGAATTCAGCAACTGATAATATTGTTGATAGCCCTAATCAGATTATTTTCATACAGTATGCTTCTGGAAAGCACAGACCAAATCTGATTCACCTTTGCATCTCTAGTAGCTGTCAGAGAGTAGACATTCAAAAACACATTTGTGCAATTTCAAATGTTAGGGCATTTACTCTTCTTAACCTCTTTATTTTCTATGTCAGGGGTGTCAAACTGGTGGCCCGTGGGCCGCATGCGGCCCCCGAGATAATTTTTTGTGGCCCATGATGCTCTGAAATAAAATGAAAATAGAAAAAACTGTTATGAAGAAAATAGCGCTTAGGGGAGATTGAGGCAATACTGTACACACAATTCCCTCGTTAACCCTTTAACTACTGAAGGCGAGCATATACGTGGCCCAGTGCCTTTCCTGGGGGCCTGTGGGCGTGTATAAATGCGCTGACTCAGTTCCAGCGACGTTTGTAAATGTGATGTGGCGCGGGTGAATCTTGCCTGTTGCACCAAATGGCCCATGTTTTAATTGAGTTTGACACCCCTGTTCTAGGTAATTACATGAACATATTAAGCATTTATATACCAAAAAAAAAAAAAAAATTCCTCCATGTATATTTTTTCTTAACCCCACTTTATAAACTATTAAGAGTTTGAAGTTTAGGATATATCATCTGAGGGAAGAAAATCACACATC
This sequence comes from Craseonycteris thonglongyai, assembly GCA_004027555.1. NCBI lineage: Eukaryota > Metazoa > Chordata > Mammalia > Chiroptera > Craseonycteridae > Craseonycteris > Craseonycteris thonglongyai. The sequence goes on along the minus strand of PVKE010022415.1, from coordinate 11,977 downwards.
TTTACAAAAAAATGAAGTAATTATGTTCTTCCCACATAACACGGTGTCTGCTGGGAACAAAAAAACACCACTGTAAGTGGAAACAGAATGCATTTTTTATAGACAGGATTCTTCTAAAATTACTCCATCTTTTTTATTCTAATTGTGAATTCCAAAGGCATATTATAGCGCAAAACCTTGGTGAGTGAAGTGGAGCCACTATCAGGAAGGAGTTGGACTCAAATGACAATTAATGAGGATTGAGATGATCTGAATTTTTGTCCCATGAGTGCAGGCTCTGATCTGCCTCCAACATGGATTCTTTGCCTGTGTTGGGAAATGTTACCCCATGTGCCAAGCAGAAAGGGTCCGTGTTAATAGCAGATGCTGTGGTGTCTGGGCAAAAGTTTCTTGGAAATTAAAATTTCCTATTAATAATTCCAAACTTCATGGCAACTACGAAGGCACAGAATATAAGAGAGAAGAACTATGGTGTGTAGGAGTTTCTAAATACCTTTACCACTGATTCTGATTGACAAGTTCATTACCGGGTAATGGCTACATAAGTGCCCAGGGATCGCCTCCTCTCCTCAATCTTCTCTCACCTTCTCTATGGTTAATGCAGAATGGTTTAAGAAAGAAATTCATTTCTCCTCTTCCAGGTCATAATCTCCTTTTTTTTTTCTCCTTTCATTTGACTTTTCATTTGTGTTGCACATATAAACTAGGGCAATAGGAAAGGTTGGACAAACACCAATATCACCTTCTTAATTTATGATTTTTATGTACTTTTAAACCCATTGGTAATACATGTCTAAAATTGCTTCTGTTTTTCCAACATTGGTTAACTATTAGGGTTGCCCTGAAAATGTAATCCATAAATAATATTGAAATGATCATTGATTGTGTGCCTGTATCCTGGGCACCATGCCAAGTGTGTTTTATTATCTCTACTCCATACAAAAATTCTCTAGGCTGGACATACCCTTTTTACAAGTAAGGAAAAATGAGATAGGTTAAATTGTGCAGCAAGAGTCACTCAGATAGAAGCAGTGGCTAAGAAACTCTATAGCCCTATATGCTTCTGTATCTGGTATTTCAAATTACTATCATATTCAGTGAATTGCCAGTTTTGTTTTGTTTTGTTTTAAGATTTATTTTTATTGTTTTTGACAGAGACAGAAAATGGGGAGGGCCCAGAGCAGTCTCCATAGTTGTACATCATCCATCCATTTTTGACATGGTTTCATTCCACACAGGTGGGTGAGGGGCCTCCTGCCCAGAGGAGGAGCTGAACACACATGGAGGCTTATCCTGGGGGCACACCCTAGTTCAACATGTGGGTCTGTACAGAGCAGGGCTGGGATTCAATCCTGGGACCCTGGGGCTGTAAGATGAGTGCTTAACCCACTGAGCCATCCTAGCATCCTCGAATTCCCAGTTTTAATCGGCCTTTATTTGGTTTTTAACACAGAAATTCACACTATTTCTGTCCTCAGGCATGTTAAGGAAAAAAGGATAGGGGATGCCAGAATGGCTCTGTGGGCTGAGTGCTTGTCTTCCAGCCCTGGAATTTGAGAAACAACTCCCACCCCTGGCCCATGCAGACCCATATGCTGAGCTGAGGTGTGCCCCCAGTTTGGTTCTCACCAGGGAGAGCTTCCTATATGGGAGGCCCCTGGTTAGGTTCCTGCCCTGGGCAAGCTTACCACATAGGAGGCCTCCAGTTTGCAGGGGTATACCACCCATGAGGGTGGCCTCTGGCCTGGTTCCTGCCCTGAGGGGCCCCGTGCTCACCTGTGGAATAAAATTATATAAAAAATTAATGTACAACTATGGAGATTGCTCTGGGCTCTCCCTTGTCACTGTCTCTGTCAAAAAACAAAAATAATAAAAAAAAAAGGATAGACTTCTGGTTGACTCAGAGAATTATCTGATTCCATCACCTTTCTGAGGAAAGTTGATCTTTTAGGCCTTTTCCAGCTTCCAAGATCATCTACCTTTTATTTTCCGGGGAAAACCTTTCTATGCAACTGAGAGGACCCCTGAGCACACAGCAGGCCTGGATTCCCCCTCCTGAGCTAGGAGGAGAGAAGTTGATTTCATGAAGACCTGGGATTAGGTGGGGCTTTTGATGAGACATTGAATTTGGAGTTCTCTCTTTCCTTTAGCAAGCACTGCGAGGCTGTTGATAATGCCTGGCGCCTAGGCGTTCAATCACTGGATATTTGTTGTATCTCGCTAAGGTGATCTCTTTAATTTAGCATATAAAACAATAAGAATTATTAAACAAACCTGCTTGGATGTCAGCAAAACAAGCTAAGTCTAAAAAGTGTAACGAGTCTCACCTGTTAAGACTGGTCATCGAGATCAACAGTGAAATCAGAGGAGAAAGAAGTGGGCTCCACCAGCAGCCAGCAAATTAAAGGGCAGCCAGCCTCCCAGTAAACTCCCTTTATTAGCGTCCCACATTAACTGACTGCCATCATGGCTGTAGTTTTTCCTTTTTCTCTCTTCTATCCTTTGTTTTTGCTGCTTAAGTGTTTAAGTCTTAAAGTAGAGGGTTGTATTTGTTTTGGGTCTCCTCTTCCCCCTCCCAGCCCCCCACCCCAGCCTATTGCAAACAGTTAATGTTGAGATACTAGAAATTTCAGAACTAACGTTTCTTGCAGCCTCCACTGTTCAGTGGTGACGATAGGCTTTTCCACGATGTACCTTCTAGACTTAACATGAGAATGTTATTTGTTTAGGACCTGGCTCCCATTATTGTCCTAATACTTTTGTTGGTCTTGGGAAATGTTTTTTTTAAAAAAAAGCAGACTGGAATGGGAAAGAGAAAATGGAAATATAGCAGATTTCGGAATAGGATGGTTGGTTTTGCAATGCCACTTTGCTAGGTTTAGATTAGAATAAGAGGAATCCAAAAGCATCCAGACACATCTCTTAATGCATGAGTGGCTTCAAACTGTCTGGTCAAAGCTTGCTTAGTTCTAGGCTCCAATAAGATGTCCATCAGAAGAGAAAGCGGAGAAATCTAAGGTTAAAATGAGCAGGTTTGAAGAATATCCTTCAGCTTCCACCCTAGATCTTCCCTTCACCTCACTTTTCTGAGGTGTCTTTTCTTTTCTTTTTTCTCTTTTTTAAAAATTTAAAACCAAAGAAAAATACAAAAGAAACAAACAAATTTTAGGTTCCCTAATTTGAACTAAGCATTGTTATATCTTGACATATTTGTTTCAAGTCAGTTTTTTTTTTATTTTAAAGTAAACATTTTATCAGTTGTATTTTTTTTTAAATTAAAAATGCTCTTATTGAATTTCTAAACAATTAAAGAAGCACAAAATGATAGGGTAGGTAAAAAGTTAGAGATGAGCAGGAGGGAACCAGCCCGAGTAGGAAGACCCTTACAGCTGCTTCTACTAGGGTCAAGGCCGCTTACAGCTGCTCTCACTCAGGGCACAAACCCTTGCTTGCTCAGCAGGATGGTAGGCTCATATGTGTCCCTAAAGCAAGAAGACATGTTGTTAGAGAAAAAAAAAAGAAATGCCAGAGAGGGAGGGATAACATCTCACTTATCGGAACTGCTTCTCAGGACCATTTTAATAAGCTCAGACATCCTTGGGAGCAAGAAGGGAGGATGGGGTGTGCCAACTGGGAAAATAAGAGATACTAGGAAGGGAGAGGAGCAGACAATTCTGCACATAGAAATAAAAACCTTCACACAATGTAAGGAGTGGCTGTTTCTTCCTATCTTGATAATCATGTGGAGTGTCTCTATTTTGCTAACAAACTTCTTGCTATTCTCTCCTTGTACCAACTGTCTCTCAGCTGAATTCTTCCCCTCTAGAAGGTAAGAACCAAGCTACAAGCATCTCACCCAGTAACAAACGGACATATGAAAAGATACTCCACATTACATTGCAAATGTAAATTGCAAATTAAAACAACACTGAGATACTACTACATACCTATTAGAGTGGCCAAAATCCAAAACACTAACAACACCAAAGGCCGAAGAGAATGTGGAGCAGCAGGAACTCTCATTCATTGCTGGTGGGAATACAAGATGATACAGCCACTTTGGAAGATAGTTTGGCAGTTTATCACAAAAGTAAACATGTTCTTATACTATCCAGCTATCACACTCATTGGCATTTACCCCATGGAATTGAAAATTTCTGTCCACACAACATCTTTCATAATTTATTCATAATTGTCAAAATGTGGAAGCAACCAAAATGTCCTTCAGTAGGTGAATGGATAAATTATGGTACATTCAGATAAAGAAATGTTCTTCAACATTTTTTATAATTTCTTGGTAGAAATGAACTATCAATGAAAAAACATGAAAGAAGCTTTAATGCATATTACTAAGTAAAAAACCAATCTGAAAACCTATGTACTATATGATTCTATTCATATGACGTTCTAGAAAAGGCAAAGATATGGAGACAGTAAAATGATCAATGGTTGCCAGCATTTGAAGGAAGGGATGAATGATTAGGTGGAGCACAGAGGATTTTTATGGCTGTGAAACTATTCTTTATGAAACTGAAATTATGAATGCATGTCATTATATATCTGTCAAAACCCATAGAATATACAACTCCAAGAGTAAGCATGAATGTAAACTCTGCACTTTGGATGAAAATGATGGATCAATGAAGATTCATTGATTATAATATAACAAAATACAATGTTGGGTGGTGATAGTGTGGCAGGGTATGTGTGTGAGGGATGATGGGTGGGTAATGGGTATATGAGAACTTAATCCTTTCCACTTAATTTTGCTGGGAAGCTAGAACTCTAAAACATCAAGTCTATTAACACACGTACACACAGGTAAAATGTTTTTTATTACTAGAAATATATATAATACTTACCATTATAAATTTGTATTAAAATAATTAGATGGCATTCCATAAATAACCAGATAGATGAATGATTTATAAATAAATGTAAATACTTATATAAAATTACATATTATTTTAATAACAAGGTGTTGACTAGTCTGGGTCTTTTGCCTCCCTGCATAAACTTTAGAATCAGTTTGTAGATATCTATAAAGTGTTTATTTTGATTGGGATTGCATTTAATCTGTAGATCTAGTTGGGATGAACTGACATTGAGGACATTGATTCTTCCTATCCATAAGCAAAGAATATGTCATTATTTAGTTCTTTGGTTTTGTTCACTAAGAATTTTGTATGTATTTTGTTAGATTTATACGTATTTCATTTCAGGGAGTGCTAATGTAAATTGGATTGTGTTTTTTCAAATTCTACTTGTTGATTGTACGTATGTAGGAAAGCAATTGACTTTTGTAGATTAACTTTGTTTCCTGAAAAGTTGGTATAATAGCTTATATGTTGCAGAAGTTCTTGGTCAGTTTTTTCAGATTTTCTGCCTAGATAATCATGACATTCATAAATTGGGACAGTTTTGTATATTTGTCCCTATCTGTATATCTGTATATTTCTTATCTTATTGCATTTGGTTATCACTTCCAGTATAATGTTGGAAAGGAGTGGTGAGAAGGGACATCATTGTCTTTTCCCAGACTTTAGAGAAAAATATTTTAGTTTCTCACCAGTAAGTATAATGCTAGCTATACGTTTTTTGAAGATGTTCTTTAATAAGTTGTGGAAGTTTCTATCTATTCCAAGTTTGCTGAAAGTTTTTATCACAAATGAGTGTTGGTAACCAAAACTCAAGAAACTGACATTGTCAAGCAACGGCAAAATCTCAGGCAACCAGCTGGATTGCTTGAGAGCGCCAATTGCTTGAGTTCTGGTTAATGGAGAGTCTACTATAATAGGTTTCTGACAGATAAGAAGCCACCTTACTTGAAAGCTAACTAAATGTTTCACTTATATCCCTAATATGGGAAAAGTGATTTCTAAATCATACACACTATACTTGAGCATTTTAGTTACTTCTTTTGGCCAAAACCACGTCGATAACTTAGGGCTTTTTTAATGGAAAGATTGCCTTGGATAAATTGAATTAAACCTGGGTTAAGTGAAAAAGCTTAACTCAAAACTCTACTTTTGAAAAGATGAATCAGTATTTAAGGATAAGACATTTATAACCCAATTAGATTTATTAACTTGAAAGTAAAAACAACTTTAATGTTTTCAGATAGAGAAACAATGGGAATTCTCAACCATGGGAGTTCACAAAACTTAAAAAAAAAAAATTGTTTAGTCATAAATGACATAGAGGAAACTATGATAAAATGTCCTGAGCAAGCTTGCAGCCCTACAAGGTCAGATACAGTGTCTATGCTGCTCACCATTTATCCTCATGCCGATTGCAGTGTCTGAAGGATCTAATAAATGAAAGGATGAATGACCACGTTTCTGCAAGAAAACGGGGATAAGGTGGTAGACGCTTGGTGGTGAGCACATAATGCAATGTATAGACAGTGGAATGTAGACTTGTACACCTGAAAACAATGTAATTGATATCAATCAATGTCACCCCAATAAATTTAACAATTAAAAAAAAAAGGTGGTAGACGCTTAATTGTAATTAATTCCCAAGTCATCACTTCCAAATAGAGGTATACGTTTAAAGGACACTACCTAAGATACTACACAAATTATTTTTTCCCCCTCAGTGGAACAGGAAGTTTTTCAGTATTCTTAATAAAGTCAGGCCATTTAAAAATCTCAAAAGACGTGCACATCATATTAAAATTATACCAAGTTCTAAGCAACCACATTCTTTTTTTCTTAACTCAGCTCCTAATTACTATAACATTATGAAAAGTAGCTCACATATTTAAAATTCTGCACTCTGCTCCTCACAGATTCCCAAATCCTTTAATCATTTCAGTACTGTCAGCTGTGTCAGCATAGAACCGGGAGAACCACAGCCAATAAGGAATGAAGTGGCCTAGCGCTAATGCTTCCTTCTTTCAAGCCTAGAGTGGCGGACAGGATACAAAGTAAAGCATAGCCACAAAGTTAGGGTATCTTTTTCAAACACTTAGTGAAATTTAATGAAAGGGAAAAGTTTTTATTAAGCTGAAGAATCAGAGAAACTAAAAAAGCTTGAGACATTTTACTTTTAGAAGAGTCAGAAAATTGCCACTTTGAAATCAAAGGATGTTTTGGGTTTCAAATTCATGGCCAGAAATTTTTAAGTATCTACTGTGGAAAGATTCACGTAAGATTACAAAGAGGGAGAACGATCTGATGGCTTTTCATTTCTCAGCACTTTATAATTAACTCATCCAATCTTCCTGATTTGTGGATTGTTTTATCTTCAATGAGCTAATAATTCATAAAAGTAGATATTCATTCATTCATTCATTCATTCACCTAACTAGTGTAGAATCACTTTGCTAGGCAAAGACTCAGGATAAAATATGGTAGGCACAGGCTAGATATCAGGAAAAGATACATGTAGTTTGATGCCTATTTCATTCTATATAGTAAAATAAAATAAATCATACTAAAATATTGTAAGATTGCTTAAAATGCATGAACAAAAAGACAGCTTAAATGTTTATATCTGTTTTTTTTTCATTACAGAGAAGATAGAATAACTGTGTAGGAAACATGCTATTTATATGTAAAGACTTCAGGTTCTTCCAGCTTCTCCAGGGCCAGACCAGGAAAGGGGAAGTGGAGAGTGTGGAATTTGAGACTTGACTGTTTGTATTTGCATCCCAGCTCTGCTTTTCACTTGTGAAAGCTTGGCCAATAATTTAACTCCACATACTTCAATTTTGTTATTTGGAAATATGAATGATAATAGCATTTATCTCATGAGGTTTTTGTGAAAATTACATCAAGTTAAGATACATCAAAGACTTAGTGTGTTGCCTGGCATTAAAAATAGCATTAAGTAGAAGCTATATATTAAGTAATAAGTAAGTATGTAAGTAAATGTTTGGTAAAATTCAGCCATGAAGGAATCTGTTCCTGGTTTTTACGTACTTTAGTAGTCCTTCCTTCCTTCCTTCTTTTATTTTATTTTTTGTTTGTTTGTTTGTTTTGATTACTAATTGAATCTATTTACTTATTATAGATATACTTTTATCAGTGGTTCCCTTTGCTATGCAAAAACTTTTTAGTTTGATGTAGTTCCATTTACTTATTTTTTGTATTTCCCCCCTTATCTACAGAGAAACATATCTAAAAAACTATTGCTAACAGTGGTATCAGAGTTTACTGCCTATGTTTTCCCCTAGGAGTTTGATAGTTTCAGGTCTTATATTTCAGCCTTTAGTCCACTTTGAGTTTATTCTTGTACATAGTATAAGAAAGAGGTCTACTTTCATTTTTTTTTGCTTGTGTCTGTCCAGTTTTCCGAAAACCATTTATTGAAGCTAGTCTTTTCCCCATTGTATATTTTTGCCTCTTTTTTGATAGTTGACCATATTGTTGTGGGTTTATTTCTGAGCTCACACTTCTGTTACATTACTCTATGTGTCTGTTTTTAGGTCAATAATTTTTTTTTAAGTTTTATTTTTATTGTTGTTGAGAGTGAGAGAGAAGCAGGAGGGCCCAGAGCAGTCTCCATAGTAGTAAGTCATCAGTTTTCAACAGAATTTCATTCCACATAGGTGGGCAGCTGTGCAGGGCAGGAACTGGCCGGGGTCCTACCACATGGGAGACATTTCTCCTCCAGCTGGGGGCCTCCTTCATGGGAAACACTTCCTGAATGGGAGCTGAATCATAAGCTTTCCACATGGAAAGCTCTCCCCTGCATGGGCCAGGGCCTGGATATGATCATCCAACCCTGGAGTCACAAGTGAGTGCTCAACCCACTGAGCCATCCCAGAATCCTCCTGTGTTGATTTGATTATTGTAGCATGGTAGTATAGTTTTATATCAGGTAGTACAAAACCACCAACTTTTTTTTTTTTTTTCCTCAATAATACTTTGTCTATTTGGAGACTTTTGTTGTTTTATATGAATTTTAGGATTATATATTCTAGTTCGATGAAAAATGCCATTGGTATTTGGATGAGGATTGCATTGAATATGTAGATTGCTTTGAGTAAGATGGACATTTTAGCAATGTTAATTTTTCCTATCCATAAGCATGATATTGCCTTCTATTTATTTGTATCTTCTTCAATTTCTTTCATTAATATAGAGTTTTGCCTCGTACATGTCTTTTATCTCCTTGGTTAAATTGATACCTAGGCATTTTATTCTTTTTGATGCAATTATAAGTAAGATTGTATCTTAATTTATATTTCTGCTATCTTGTCATTGTGATATAAAAATGTAACTTATTTTAAAAATATTAATAGTTTTTTGGTGGTATTGTTAGGGTCCTCTTTATATAGTATCATGTCATATGCAAACAATGAGTTTTGCTTCTTCCTCTCCAATTTGGATGCCTTTTATTACTTGTCTGATTGCTGTGGATAGGATTTCCAATAATATGTTGTATAAAAGCGGTGAAAGTAGACATCCTTAAAATTTTCCTGATCTTAAAGAAAAACCTTTCAGCTTTTCACCTTTGAGTATGTTATTAGTTATGAATTTGGGCTTTGTGACCTTTATTGTGTTGAGGTATAGTCTTTTTATTTCTAATTTGCTGTGCATTTTTATCATTGATGGATGCTGCTGTTTATAAAATATTTTTTTCTGCATCTATTAAAATAATTATATTTTTATTCTTAATCTTGTTTATATGGTGTATTATGTTATATATTTGCTTATACAGTGATCCCTCATTTTTCGCGGTTAATGGGGACCAGAACCTTCCGCAAAAACTGAAAAACCGCAAAGTGGGATTTGCCCCAAGGAATGGTCGATGTCGCCCCGGAAACCAATCACGCGCCTTTATGAGAGCCCGTGGGATGGACTCTGAGTCAGCTCATCTCTTTGTGTGACACGCAGGGATCCTTCTCTCTCCCGCATCCACATGAAACAACGCTCCTTTCCGCCATGTGGCTGCCGACATGGTTGTATTTTTTCATGTTTATTTTTTGATGAATATTTTGGGGAAACCCGCGAAGCACTGAAGCCGCAAAACATGAAGCGCGAAGTGGCGAGGGAACGCTGTATATTGAACCAAATTTGCATCCCAGGAATAAATCCCACTTGATTATGTTATATGACATTTTTAATGTATTACTGAATTCAGTTTCAGCTTGCTAATATTTTGTTGAGGATTTTGTATCTATGTTCATTAGGAACATTAGCCAGTCGTTTTAGTGTGTGTGTGTGTGTGTGTGTGTGCGCGCACGCGTGCGTGTGTCTGTCTATGTGTCTTTGTCTGGTTTTGGTATCAGGGTAATTGTGGCCTCATAAAATGAGCTTGGGAGATTTCCCTCCCCTTGAATTTTTTGGACTAATTTAAGATGAGTAGGGGTTAATGTTTTTTTGAATGTTTGATAAAATTTACATTTGAAGTAACCTAGTTCAGGACTTTTGTTTGCTGGGAGTTTATTACTCATTTGATTTCATTAGTAGCTATCTGTTCAGATTTTCTGTTTCTTCCTAATTCAATTTTGGAGGCCTATATGTTTCTAGAAATTTATTAATTTCTCCCAGATTGTCTGATTTGTTGGCATATAATTATATGTAGTTTGTTTGTTTATTTGTTTATTTTGGTTTCTGTGGTATTAGTTGTCGCTTCTCTTTTATTTCTGAGTTGAATTATTTGGCTACACTCTTTTTATTACTTGGTGAGTCTTGTTATAGGTTTATCAATATCAAATTAGTTTATTTTTTAAAAGAACTAGCTTTTGGTTTCATTGACTTTGTTTTTTTGTCTATAGTTTTATTTATTTTTTTAGAATCTATTTATTTTTGCCTTGATCTTTATTATTTTCTTCTAGTCATTTTAGGCTTGTTACTCTTGTTCTAGTTGCTTTAAGTTTAATGTTAGACTACTTGAGACTATTCTTGTTTCTTGAGGTATGCCTGTATTACTATGCCTGTATTACTACAAATTTCACTCTTAGAAATGCTTTGGCTATGTCACATAGATTTTTCAATTGTTCTGTTTTTATTTTTGTTTATTTCAAAGTATAATTTAATTTTTTCCTTTGATCTCATTATTAACCTATTCATTGTTTAGTAGCATGTTGCATATTATTTAGCATCCATGCATTTCTGTGTTTTTCAGTTTTCTTCTTGTGATGGATTTCTAGTTTCATATCATTATAATAAGAAAAATTCTTGACATGATTTTAATCTTTGTCAGATTACTAAGAATTGTTTTGTGGCTGAATATGTGTTCTATTGTGGAAACTGTTTCATGTGCACTTGAAAAGAATGTATATTATGTTGCTTTTGGGTGAAATATCCTAAAAATATCAATTAAGTCAATCTGATCTAATGTGTCATGCAAGGCCACTGTTTCATTGTTGATTTTCTCCCTGGATGAACTATATTATTGATGTCAAATGGGTATTAAAGTCCTCTACTATTACTATAATACTGTCCGTCTCTTTATGTCCATCCATTTTTGCTTTATATATTTAGGTATTCCTACATTGGGTGCATAGATGTTTATAAGAGTTATATCCACTTACTAGATTGATCTCTTTATCATTATGAAATACCATTATTTGTCTTTTATTACTGCCCTTGTTTTAAGTCTTTTATCTGATATCAGCATTGCTACCCAAGATTTTTTGTTTCTTTCCATTTGCATGAAATACATTTTTCCATCCCTTGACTTTTAGTGTGTGTGTGTGTGTATGTATATATATGTGTGTGTGTGTGTGTGTGTGTGTGTGTGTGTGTGTGTGTGTGTATGTCTTTCAAACTGAAGTGGGTATCAGCATATGTACAACTCTTGCTTTTTATTCTTTCAGCCACCCTATATCTTTTGATGGAGCATTTAGTTTCTTTACATTTAAAGTAACTATTGATAAATATGTAGTAATTGTTATTTTATTGTTTCTGATTTTTTTTGTAGTTTTCTATTCTTCTTTTATACTCTTGCTCTATTCTCTTGTATGTTTATGACTTTCTATAGTGTTATGTCTGTATTTCTTTCTCTTTCTTGTATTTCT